>CAXHWN010002461.1:0-19567 GCA_964020975.1 Hermodice carunculata | reverse complement strand
TAACAAAAAACAACTGCATAGCCACAGTTATTTGGTGATTGTTATGGTAATATTTCGCCAGATTCCAGGTGTCCGTTCTCTGAGTTAACATGGCAAACATTTGGTAAAGTATTTCCAAAACATGACTTGCTATCTTAACTTTAGTCTGCCTGCTCGATTGTGTCTGAAGTAGTTATCATCGTTAGATACAAGTCCAAATGCGACATGATACTCTGGCAAATCATGCACGCATTGGCGAGTGCCATTTTGAACATGACGCAATGCAATGTGGTAGTTAGCGGCCCAATAAATATTATACACCCTAAAATAGCATATATCATATAATTATTGGTGCTCTGAAATAATTGCAAAATATATACTATTGGTTTTATATGTTATTAACCCCCCCCCCCCCAGATCGTTCCATTACTATCCTCATTTACAAACTATTGGGTGCGGAATCCAAAATGGCAGCCAAGTCCATGGGTCAGTCCCGATTGGATATTTTAAAGAGGTAGCATCCAAAATATATGTTTAATTAGTGTTAACGGATGGTTAATTTGTCGAATGAATGTAATGTACAACATATAATGGGACTTTCCCAGTGTGAGCATTACCTTAAAATGTAAACACATTGCTTTGAAGTTACCAGTGGGCAGACACTGAAGCCCACAGACTAACAATTAAGAAACACTGGGCACAGGAGCAAAGAAACCGCGCTTAGTCAAAGATGGAGCGTAGTGGAGAAGGTTGCCCAGATAGTGGATGCAGATCCGAAAGTACCAGCGGGTTTTTATACAATTGGTAACAACTGGAACAGTTCCGAGGACGCTGTATGGTAGAAGCACCGGCGGATCGGGGGGATCGATCGAATCCCCCCTCCCATGTAAAAAATAAAAATAAATAAATGGAAAATAAAAGAAAATAGAACATTCGGAGATAAAATCAAACCGCTTTGCCTATTACCGCCGCTTTCAAATTAAATTTACTGTCTGGGGTATATCTAAAGATTTATGATCTTTAAACTGTTCATACTTTCATATATAATCGTTACGTTTCGATATACATTCCGTGTGCTTTTTTGGTATTAAAATGCTATGTATTACATCAAGCTTAAGTTAACCAAAATTTATAAAGCAACAAAAACGTAGATGTAGGCCTACGCAAGTTACTACGGAACTCGAATTTTGCATTGACTCTCAAGAGTCTAACTGGGAGTATATACAGTACAATGTATTGCTTATCGGATTGACAAGGTCCAATAGTTGATTTATCGGGGCATTTGTTTTTGATGGGCGAAGCTTTAGCCGAGCCCATCTCACGTGAACATGCCACAATACATCAACTATTGGGCCGTAGCCTGTCAAATAGTTTATTTATTTCCCACACGCATCTCATGAACCATGCCCCTATCAATCTTTGTAGCTCCTTTCTGGTTTGGTTGTATCGCTTCTTTATGGTTTGGCTTTCAAGACATAATTTTAATGCTAGAGGCAGTACAAGGAATCATACAATAACTTTTTTCAGTCTTATGTATGATATTTGTGTCCACTGGCATCTCAAGTTTAAGAAACAGAGCTCGCCAAATGTATATATTTGAATGTTAACGCAATATATATATATATATATATATATATATATATATATATATATATATATATATATATATATATATATATATATATATAACAACTGAAACTAAATAAATGCAGTCATTATGCTGTCGCAGTCACATTAAATGTGCTCACCGGAATGAGTGAGGGCAGAGTAGGGCCAGTACAAACTCTGAAGCACTTACTTTTTTGGACTTGTCTAGCCCTGTATGCCATACTGTGAAAGGAAATATGAAAGCTAACGAGAGAGAGCCCATCAGTTTAATGAATTTTGTGTGTCTCAGATACCAAATTGTCCGTGTGGAAACAGAGTCTCAAATGCCAGGAAAACGCGTCACAGCGTATCGATTTTTAAAAAATTTCCGGGGAGGGTCCCCTTAACCCGCCCCCCCTCCCCCGTCTGCTTCGGGCCTAGGCTTTGGCACTCGCTTTTACAAAGTCTGGTTCCGCCCCTGAAAAGCTCTGTTAACAGCGTCATCAGATCGAAAGGATATACCACACTTTTCAAATGGATCTGCGGACTTGTGTGGTTAAACACTGACTACAACCTCTCCCATTCCCACCCAACTCCTCGACCACCACCATCTAAGGCAACGATAATGAATGCAAATTGAAACCAAAAAAAAAAAAAAAAAAAAACGTACAGTGAAGTGTCTTCGAGAGCTAAGTTCAACAGTAGTAGGGAGTCCTCTTTGGGGGCAAGGGATGAGTCAGGGGATTATAAGGTCAGGGGGGATTAAAAGGTCAAGGGGTATTATAAGGTCAAGTGGGTACAGGTGTCCATTACATAACGGGGATTAAAATTATGGTGTCATATGATAAGGGCAATATACATAATAGGGATTAAATATAGGATCCAGTTTGAACCAGAAAATTACATAAGAGATAAGTCACCCCACTTCTATAGTCTGAAAGTCCAATCTGATAAGGTCAACAGGTGTTCATTACATAATAGGGATTAGGCACTCCATTTATAAATAGAACAGGGGATTTTCATAATCTGATAAGGGTCAACAGGTGTAAGTGGACACAGGTGTTCCTTACATAATAGGATCAACATTATACTGTCAAGGTCAACAGGTGATTAATATCCAGTGTAAACCGGAAAATTATATAACAAGGATTAGTCACCCCCACTTCCATAGATTGGGGGAAAACCCAATCTGATAAGGGTCAACAGGGGTAAGTCAACACAGGTGTGCTGATAGAACAAAATTACATAACAGGATAAGTCAACACAGGTGTGCCAATAGCGCAAAATTGCATAACAGATTAGTCACCCCACTTTTTCTATAAATAGAATAGGGAATGTCCCAAGGTCAACAAGTGTTGAAAACCAGATTGCATCAGAAAATTACATAACGAAATTAGTCACCCTCTATAAATAGATTCGGGAAAAGTCCAATCTGATAAGCTCAGAGACTTCTAGGAAAGAAAAAAAAAATCCAATTTGAATTTTGAACCAGATCCCATGCCAGGATCAAAAAAGTATAGAAGTAGCCTGGTGTATATCACTTTTTCACCAGTCACACCAAGACGGACAAGGCAAGAGTACGAAGTGCATCTACCTATTCTAAGTTCTCCAAGAAGCCCAGCATTGAATTTCATGCCAATTTGAAGTAGACGCCACGGGCGGAACTTGCATATTTGCATGTGCAACAGGTAGACTACTTCAATGCGGCGATGGGAAATCGAGTGTAACGTTTGAAATACATCACCAAAGTATACCAAACAAATGTATTACTTTCACAACAAGACAATGTTTCAGATTGTATCACCCAACCTTACACAAATAACTCAGAAAACAATCACCGACACGTCAAAGTTCAGCCTGCGATCGACTGGTTATGAATAGCATACAGGTGAATGGATAAAATTTGATACAGGTAAACACACTCCCGGGCCAAGCGTTACACCCGTCTGTTTTCGACTGGCGTTTGGTCAAGTATGCATGTATTTATCTGCCAATTTCAGCGAAGGTTGTTAACAATATGGACAATACACTACTTAAATTATGTTATCCTCCGGCAACTCAAAATGAAGATTTTGGCCTTCGAATATCATTGTCTACATCAAGATCCCGCTGGTAGGGCCGGCGCTGGGCAAGCTCAGCTTGTCGGTGCCTAATGTAGACATTGCCGTGGAAAACGAAGGCTAGCTTTTAAACTACGCTACCTATTGTTACGAAATTTATGTGTTACTTTTAAAAATGTATATAGTGTCAGGTCGTAAGAGTAACCAGTCTTGAAATAAGTTATATTTTCAATATCTACACTTCTCCTGTGATATTGTGAGCGAGCAGCTGTACCGGAAATGCTCGCCGGTATAAACATAAGACATACCTGGCTATTTACGCGCAGGGCTTAGTTAATTATGGACGTATTGGCTCCAAATTTTCAACGAAGACTGACCATTAGTGACACTATTCACGTGTAAAATTTAGTTGCTATCTGAGTGTTTGATTCAGTGAAGGAACCGCCTCAATATCTGTGTTTACCATAACGCACGCCTGTAGGTGCAGTGATAAACAAGGGGCCGTCTCAACATTTACCATTGGAGGCCGGTGGGGGTCGCCTCAGAAACCCTATTACAACCCAGTTAGTACAGGCGAGATCAAATATTATATAATATATATGCAAATGACATAAAACAATTCAGCATGATACGATGGAAATAAAAAAAATAAATTTGTATCACACAATAATATATACAATATTAATAAATAATAAAATTAGATGGAATTAAATAAAAATAACGTGGGAAAACCAATGAAATATTTTTGCTGACAAATAGGTAAACTCGTTTCATTCAAATCACACAGCTTGAAGAACCAGGATATTGTTCCAAAAGACTTCAGAGAGTTGTTTGTTCATACTTGTTATGATGTGTGTGGATAATTTTAGATCTGCACATGACAACTTAGTGGTACCATGTATATTAGTAATAGTGTCCAACTGGATGTCCTTTGAGTGTGTGATGTTGATGATAATATTAAACTATGTCATTGAATTTTGACTTCTCTGTTATCTGTATAAAAGCATGGATGTATGTGAATGGCTGTTGTGTGCTGTTCTGTGTGCTGTTGTGCTGTTCTCTGTGCTGTTGTGTGCTGTTTTGGATGCTGTTATGCTGTTCTGTATGCTGTTGTGCTGTTCTGTATGCTGTTGTGCTGTTCTGTATGCTGTTGTGCTGTTCTGTGTGCTGTTCTGTGTGCTGTTGTGCTGTTCTGTATGCTGTTGTGCTGTTCTGTGTGCTGTTCTGTATGCTGTTGTGCTGTTCTGTATGCTGTTGTGCTGTTCTGTGTGCTGTTCTGTATGCTGTTGTGCTGTTCTGTGTGCTGTTATGCTGTTTTGTATGCTGTTGTGCTGTTCTGTGTGCTGTTCTGTATGCTGTTATGCTGTTCTGTATGCTGTTGTGCTGTTCTGTATGCTGTTATGCTGTTCTGTATGCTGTTGTGCTGTTCTGTCTGCTGTTCTGTATGCTGTTATGCTGTTCTGTATTATGTTATGCTGTTCTGTATGCTGTTACGCTGTTATGCTGTTCTGTTATGCTGTTCTGCTTATGTATGTGGGAACATGATTATGTCTTTAGTAAAAAAAACTATAAGTAGACATAAAGTAGACACTCAAAACACCCAATGAGAATGGGGAGAAAAAGGAAGCAATGCCCCCTGTGTGGTAAAGATGGGCTATTACACCTTTATTCACATCTACGTGATACACATGGTATGAATAGTGAAGAAAGACAACCCTGGTTGAGGCAAGCTGAGGTCAGTAGGTCCCACAACAATGACTAAGTTCAGAGTATGGTTTGTGTTGACCTGGATATTGTGTGTTGACCAAAATGTGTTGACCTGGATATTGTGTGTTGACCAAAATGTGTTGACCTGGATATTGTGTGTTGACCAAAATGTGTTGACCTGGAAATTGTGTTGACCAAAATGTGTTGACCTGAAATTTGTGTTGACCAAAATGTGTTGACCTGAAATTTGTGTTGACCAAAATGTGTTGACCTGGAAATTGTGTTGACCAAAATGTGTTGACCTGAAATTTGTGTTGACCAAAATGTGTTGACCTGAAATTTGTGTTGACCAAAATGTGTTGACCTGGAAATTGTGTTGACCAAAATGTATTGACTGTATAATATGTTTTACCAAAACATATAAGTAGCATAAAATTGCTTTGAACTGACAGATCATTATGGGACGAATTAAGAAGAATTGCCCTGTTCCAGGGTGTGGGAGACAAGAGTTACTCTACTTGTCGATTCATTTGAAGAAAGTTCATGGCTTCAATCAAAATGATAAAATCAAATGGTTAAAACAAGCACAAAAGACAATGCCAAAAGAAACATCGCCAATGAAAGCCGAAAAACTGAGAACCATACTGATGGCACGCGTTCATAATGGGGAACAACAGAGTACATGCCAAGTCATCATGCTCTATATACATCAAGTCATGGAGCAGGAAAAGTTTGCATTTCGAGACGCTTTGCAATTTGCCCTCGATCATAGACGTCCGTGGATATTGAGGTTACTCCAATGTAGTCACATGATGTAGAAAAAAGTATAAATAGAGGTGTACGAGTGGTCACACAAACTACAAGAACTCACTATGACGTCAGACATGATCAAAAACAAGAAGGATTGGTCCAAGTGGGAGACCTTCTTTGAGGACATGGCCCACGGAAAAATACCTTACTCTCCATCAGGATGGTACATCGTGGATGAGAACCCCGAATGGAGCAAGAGAAGAAAGGACCCCAACAAACCCATTATTAATCTGGTCACGCCAGTAGCACAGACGATCGAACAGGCCAAAGCTGATTTGAAAGATGAAGAAAAGAAGAAAGAAAAAATATCACCAAGACCAAAAAAGAGACGACATGCCAGCCTGAAAGCCAAACCTAGCAAGACCGGGAAGAAGGAAAGATATGGCTTACCAGGATCCCAATATTGGAAATAAACTATGGACAGCAGACTGACTCCAGTCTTGTTTTGAATACTATAATGGATGGATGACACAATTATCATAGCTGTACTGAGATTCGATGGAAAAAAAAATCACGAATAAATGATGTATTGTATAATATGTCAACAAAAATACATTGTCTCTGTTATTTATCACATGGTGTGTTTGTTCATGCCTAAAAAATCTGAGTACTGTGTGATTTGAATGAAACGAGTTTACCTATTTGTCAGCAAAAATATTTCATTGGTTTTCCCACGTTATTTTTATTTAATTCCATCTAATTTTATTATTTATTAATATTGTATATATTATTGTGTGATACAAATTTATTTTTTTTATTTCCATCGTATCATTCTGAATTGTTTTATGTCATTTGCATATATATTATATAATATTTGATCTCGCCTGTACTAACTGGGTTGTAATAGGGTTTCTGAGGCGACCCCCACCGGCCTCCAATGGTAAATGTTGAGACGGCCCCTTGTTTATCACTGCACCTGCAGGCGTGCGTTATGGTAAACACAGATATTGAGGCGGTTCCTTCACTGAATCAAACACTCAGATAGCAACTAAATTTTACACGTGAATAGTGTCACTAATGGTCAGTCTTCGTTGAAAATTTGGAGCCAATACGTCCATAATTAACTAAGCCCTGTGCGTAAATAGCCAGGTATGTCTTATGTTTATACCGGCGAGCATTTCCGGTACAGCTGCTCGCTCACAATATCACAGGAGAAGTGTAGATATTGAAAATATAACTTATTTCAAGACTGGTTACTCTTACGACCTGACACTATATACATTTTTAAAAGTAACACATAAATTTCGTAACAATAGGTAGCGTAGTTTAAAAGCTAGCCTTCGTTTTCCACGGCAATGTCTACATTAGGCACCGACAAGCTGAGCTTGCCCAGCGCCGGCCCTACCAGCGGGATCTTGATGTAGACAATGATATTCGAAGGCCAAAATCTTCATTTTGAGTTGCCGGAGGATAACATAATTTAAGTAGTGTATTGTCCATACTGTTAACAACCTTCGCTGAAATTGGCAGATAAATACATGCATACTTGACCAAACGCCAGTCGAAAACAGACGGGTGTAACGCTTGGCCCGGGAGTGTGTTTACCTGTATCAAATTTTATCCATTCACCTGTATGCTATTCATAACCAGTCGATCGCAGGCTGAACTTTGACGTGTCGGTGATTGTTTTCTGAGTTATTTGTGTAAGGTTGGGTGATACAATCTGAAACATTGTCTTGTTGTGAAAGTAATACATTTGTTTGGTATACTTTGGTGATGTATTTCAAACGTTACACTCGATTTCCCATCGCCGCATTGAAGTAGTCTACCTGTTGCACATGCAAATATGCAAGTTCCGCCCGTGGCGTCTACTTCAAATTGGCATGAAATTCAATGCTGGGCTTCTTGGAGAACTTAGAATAGGTAGATGCACTTCGTACTCTTGCCTTGTCCGTCTTGGTGTGACTGGTGAAAAAGTGATATACACCAGGCTACTTCTATACTTTTTTGATCCTGGCATGGGATCTGGTTCAAAATTCAAATTGGATTTTTTTTTTCTTTCCTAGAAGTCTCTGAGCTTATCAGATTGGACTTTTCCCGAATCTATTTATAGAGGGTGACTAATTTCGTTATGTAATTTTCTGATGCAATCTGGTTTTCAACACTTGTTGACCTTGGGACATTCCCTATTCTATTTATAGAAAAAGTGGGGTGACTAATCTGTTATGCAATTTTGCGCTATTGGCACACCTGTGTTGACTTATCCTGTTATGTAATTTTGTTCTATCAGCACACCTGTGTTGACTTACCCCTGTTGACCCTTATCAGATTGGGTTTTCCCCCAATCTATGGAAGTGGGGGTGACTAATCCTTGTTATATAATTTTCCGGTTTACACTGGATATTAATCACCTGTTGACCTTGACAGTATAATGTTGATCCTATTATGTAAGGAACACCTGTGTCCACTTACACCTGTTGACCCTTATCAGATTATGAAAATCCCCTGTTCTATTTATAAATGGAGTGCCTAATCCCTATTATGTAATGAACACCTGTTGACCTTATCAGATTGGACTTTCAGACTATAGAAGTGGGGTGACTTATCTCTTATGTAATTTTCTGGTTCAAACTGGATCCTATATTTAATCCCTATTATGTATATTGCCCTTATCATATGACACCATAATTTTAATCCCCGTTATGTAATGGACACCTGTACCCACTTGACCTTATAATACCCCTTGACCTTTTAATCCCCCCTGACCTTATAATCCCCTGACTCATCCCTTGCCCCCAAAGAGGACTCCCTACTACTTTCAACCCTGACAGACAGTTGACATGACAATTTCATGTGTATCCGGATAAAGTTAATTCAGAGGTACATTGTGAGATAAGTTTTGTCCACACTTACATTACATTTTAGGCCGATAAGTTGCGTGTTTCTATACATGTATCTCCCAGCATTAAAAGGTAAATGTGAAGCTTCCGGGGGCACTAAAGCGTCGTTAGAGCTTTTCATTTGCCTGTTCAACAAGACAAAGCCCTTGTAAACATGAACGGCAAGGTGCTGATGAGATCCACATTGCCCCGGATATAAATTAATATGCAGTGGTAGTAGTAGTAGTAGTAGTAGTAGTAGTAGTAGTAGTAGTAGTAGTAGTAGTAGTAGTAGCGGTAGTAGCAGTAGTAGTATTAGTTTGTACGAAATATCCTCAAGGGACCAAGTACATCAATTCATAGCGCCCTCTAGTACTGATACCGTAAAACAAAACACAGACAACATAAAATACAGTCGTGCCACACCACATAAATACAAATGCTATAACTATTAGTTTCAGTCAAAGACACTCCACATATTTTTCTGCAAGACCTAACAGGTACTTCAATACTAAATTGATAATTATAAAAAAATTACATAAAAATAAAATCCCAACACAGCACTGTTGTCGAAACACCTACCATTGTCCATATATGTACATTTTAGCATCTGAGATCATTACTTGTATTAACAAGGCATAAAATCACCAGGTAGCACCCGGATGCGTTGTGTTTTTTTTTTTTTTTTCTTTTCAAGGCCTGAAAGCAAAATTCACTTGTTGCACATGCAATCACATTCTCTGCATTTACTAAAAAAGTAAATTTACTTGCAGTATTTAAATTTCGAAAATTAGGACATAAGCTTTCAACCTTTCCTGTGCTATGTAATTCACAGTCAAGTAACAACTGGTATTCATCCTCAGCTGCTTTGCATTTTGAACATCAACGGTCATGACCTGGAATTTTTGGTCTGCAGTATCACCCTGTTTCAATACTCAATTAAGTGGAGCTTGTTCTCAATTTACAAAGAGCTTGTCTGTGATGGCCAAATGGATGTCAATGAGGTCATTTTCATAAATTATATGTGCTTTAAACTGGACATATGTTCGAAGCTTAATGTCCGTATTATTGTTTTTTAAATCAAAATTCTGTATAAAGACCTTTGTATTCGTTAAAAAAACGACTTTTATCGAACAATTTGACACATTGAGCCGCCTTTCTCGGGATTTGATTGAAGATCAGCATGACACATCTTTGTCAGTCTTATATTCTGCGAGTGCTAGCCCGAATAGAGTGCCTTCCCGCCTCTTGAACAAGTGATTTTTATATTTATGTGCATTGATTATTCCATTGATCGAAAGTGGAATAATGCCTAGTCCCCGCATAGACTGCTGCTATGGCAGCGCTTTTATGAATTCCAAGTGTAAAAATAGCAAAACTAACCTGCACTTTTTCTACCAGTGCGTTATTGAATATTTTGATCACACTGGGGATTACCATAGTGCATCGATCTTAGCCTCTTACAGTGCTACAGGTTTGACAAGCGAGTTTAAAAAGACTTAGTATCAATTTGGGTGGTAAATTATTGGCATTGATAATCTTTTTAAAATTTGTATGAGACGATCTTGACAAATTGTTACTCATCTGTCTTTAACGTCCCATGATACAAAGAAGTTCATCACATAGAATGTCAAAAATCTGCTCCGAACGCTTTACATATATGTCACATTCACTGCAACCCTATCATTCTAGCACTAATCCAAGAACAGCAGTATACATCGGCATTGCACAATAACGACCAATATGACAACCCACATAGCCATGTTGGAGCACTGGATTAGTTCATCCGCATAAATACTAGTAGTGTCTTATATGAAAGAGATCATACATCTCTGTATGATGTCATTTCAACATGAAATATTCAGAGAAGTTATTCCAAGCCGCCCACCTCGTACACGCTGCCTTGAACATGTTAATTAAGATGTGAATAATCATATGTAGTATACGTTCATCCGTTAGAGTATTGAATAACTTATGGAAACCAAAACCGATCGAACGCTTTACTGCCGCTAAACATTCAATGCTGTGCTGTTCCACGTAATGTTGAGCTGCACGTGACTGTGGAATGGGGTTGCGCAAGGTATAAGATACAAAGGTCAACCAGAACGGAAGATTTGCATCAAAGCAAATTGGTCTGGGTGCCTTCGAAATGAGAATAGTTTGAAATGCAACTCTTTGCCATTGTTCAACATAACCTAAATTTTGTGTATTAGCCTAATTTGGATAAATCAAAATGCTACAACTTTGGTTCTCGGTTCATTGGATGTGGCCATGTCACAAACCTATAGACTGAAGTTTGAATGACACGACAATCTATAATAGTTTTGTAGAGCAAGATTTTAATTTTGTGCATTTGCCTAATTCGCATAAATTAAAAGCCTACACTTTGGTTCATCGTTTATTGAATGCGGTCATGTCACAAACTTACAAATTGAAGTTGGAATGGTACCTCCATGTATAATAGTTTTGAAGTTATTCATGATTTTAAATTTTGCCTATTCACCTAATTTGCATAAATCAAACTCCTACCACTTTAGTTCATAGTCCATCTGATGCAGCTTCGCCACAAACGTAAAAGTTGAAGTTCTAATGGTATCTCTATCTATAATACTTTTGGAGATATTCAACTTTTATTTTTTTCAATGCCCATAATTAGCATAATTTGAAATTCTACAACTTTCATTTACTTTCCATTCTATTGGCAGGTGTTACAAACATATATGCATATTGAAATATTGTGTCTATCTGCAAGGGTTTGGAAGATATGGAGCTTTTATAAAATTAAATTGCCGCTAATTTGCATAATTTTTAACATCATGACTATTCCAATTGTTATGCACAATTCCACTGGTAGGTCAGTCACCATGGCAAGTTTCTTGATTTTCGGAGTAATAGTGTCCGAGACAAACTCGTGACAAATTTGGTCGTAAAGAAGAAAGAAAGAGAGAAAGAAGGAATTCTTCGAAAAACAAAAAGTCCGTGTTCGCACCCAGACATAATTAGTTTGCTCTGAAAATCACCCTTCCTCAAAATTGAATTTTTATCATTTATGGTCGAAGGTACTTGTGATCTCCCGTCATACCAAGTAGTTTTGTTGCGACTTTTTTAGTATAAAGAGCGAATTTTAGGCCATGTTTGTTTATTGTGTACGTATCTGTAACACGTCAAGCCAGGTGGGAATCTTCAGCTATATCCTTAGGATGTCCGGATACTTTTAACGCGCAAAATTTGATAAAACGACAC
Organism: Hermodice carunculata; assembly: GCA_964020975.1. Classification (NCBI taxonomy): domain Eukaryota; kingdom Metazoa; phylum Annelida; class Polychaeta; order Eunicida; family Amphinomidae; genus Hermodice; species Hermodice carunculata. The sequence goes on along the minus strand of CAXHWN010002461.1, from coordinate 7,362 downwards.
TGACCATGCATGCACGTATAGGTGATTTTTACCAAACCAACCTCCATATGCCCTACATGTATTTTGACCTTAGTAATGGGGTCAAAGGTCAAGCTCAAAAATTCTCATCACCCCAGAATTCCGAAGATGGAAATTAGGGTACACATTTTTCAAAATTCTATTATAATTTTTTTCCCTGAAAAGTTTTTTTGAAAAGCAGAAGCGTGCCCATTTTTCTTCTCTCTCTAAATTTCTTCCGGGTTTATTTCTGGGTGGCGTACGTAGTTCTTGCACGCGCTTTTCTTGACACATGCCTCCTTACTAAATTTGCGTTTGGAGAAAAAACAAAAATAAATACGTTTAAATTTAATTTGATCGTTTTATTCGGTCAGACTTCAATAAACCTTTTCAACTTATACATTTGCCCACTTGTTTTTTCCAAAGGAGGAAAAATTTAGACCACTGGATGTCATATTTCAATTTTAACCAAATTAAGATCTACCCCACCCTTCTTATGATAAATACGGTATGGACTTAGGATATATGCAAATCCACGCACCTTGCCTGCTGCGACAGGCTCTGTGACAGTGTTACAAACGTACCTTGAATCATGCAATATCAGAGTTACTTCAAGCGAAAAGAGAAACATTGCAGTTAATGACCTGACCATGGAGCTGGGAATGTGCGATGACGCTTGTGGCTCCATTTTACCTCAAATACCTGGTCTAATTAAGTGGCAATATAACTAACAATTGTAGTCATTATCAAAAGAGCATTTAGTCATGCATATGTGAAATCAACAAGCTGAAACCACATCATGACCCCAGCTTTTTGTGTGTGCCTTCAATACATTCCAGTGTGTGTGTGGGGGGGGGGGGGGGAGGGGGGTGCTAGCGTTCTGGGGATTAATTAAAACCGCATTTGCGTACTGAAAGCCTTAGTTTTGTTTTCTGTTCTTCGTACCAACCTTTAGTTCTAAATAGCTTAAGCACACTTTCTGTACCTTGTTTGAGGGAAAAATTATTACCTTTACTAGCTTACTGGAACCTCCCTACTCTTTTTTAAAACACAACACAAAGGGCATACGCAATTTTTATTGTACTATCTATCAAAGAGCTAGCTATTGAAGGAGTCGGTAGATTGAATGTAACATCCAGGTATGCGCTTTTACCTTTGGCTACAGAATGTATGAAAGAAATAGAAAATGAGATTTGCTTGATTGCCCGTTTGTGTGTCTTGAAAAATTAACATAATTTAAAATGTTAAAACTTTTGTTCAATCACATTAGGAAGTAAAAATATTTACATTAAATGCGGTCATTTGCTGCCCCTAAATGACAAATAGGTTAGCCTGAGAAAAAGGAGGGCAGACCCTTGAATTAAGCAGTGTTCTCTACTAAATGGTGACAATTTGACAAGACAATCCGCAACGTAAGGTGGTCACTTGTTCTCAAAGCGCAAACGAAGCTTAAAATATTCAGATATTGTCATTTGTTTGGGAGAAAAATATTCTTTCCAAACCGATGGTATTACAGCATTAATTAGCAACGCAGTATGCCACAGCGCACAGTTGGCCGACAGTCACAGGACACTTGTGCCCAAATCAGTGGCCCACCCCAAGCGAGTGGTCCACGCCGTGTTGACAATGTACAAAACTGCCAAAATAACTCTATACCTCAGTCCTCCTACCCACACAATGATAGTGATTCAGATATTTTAATCGTATGTGAAACTTTTAATTGCAGGGGCTTCAAAAATTCTCATGAGTATATATGTCAAAGGTTGTCCAACTGTGACATTTTGTGTTTAAATGAGATTTGGTCAAAGCCAGATGAACAACATATTATTGCAGAGACTCTTGAACATAGTCCACTTTTAAATGAGAAGTTCACTGTAATAGTAAAATCAGGAATGCAGGACGTTGAGCCTGATTATACTGGACGGCCTTTAATTTGGCGGCACTGCCATAATTTGTAAACAATCAAAAAGGTTTTATGTCAATGAGATTAATGTTGAAAATAACAGGGTAACTGCCATAAATATATATGATCCCAAGGGTAACGCTTTGCAAACCGTTCTATCTGTGTACATGCCATACTACGATAGATCTAAGCCTGAGCAAACCAACATGTATGTGGAAACACTGGATGCTATGCAATCCTTTTTAGATTTGAATGCAAGTGTGGCTCCGATAAAAATCTTTGGCGACTTTAATGTTCAATTACCAAGAAACCCTAAACTACATTGATCATGGTATTAAAAAAGTGGCTTTAATAACCACAGTAAACTTATGTACGATTTTCTGGTTGAAAATGAATTAACTGTTGCTGACCACATTTTCCCACAAAGTGTAAATTATACCTACTTTTGCCATGATAGACAGGCGTTTTTTTGGATAGATCACGTTGCCTCTAGCTCACATGATCTTCACAATATAGTCAGTTGTCAAATCATTCCACTTGACTGTGATAACCTAAGCGACCACCTGCCTGTTAGAGCTACTATAAAGCTACATGTAGCAGTGCAAACTTTCTATCAACGTACTAAGACACAGTTGAAACAGTATACGCGTCCAAACTGGAGTAATTTTGATAAGAATAGTACTTATAGAGAGCTGGTGCGCGACAAGTTACAAAACATTCCTATATCAAAAGTGAACAATGCATCTGTCGATAAAACGCTCGAATCAACGGTTGACACTCATATAAAAAGGGTTAATCAAGTTTTACACGAGGCTGCTAAAGAGGCTGGTTGTGTCTCCAAAAAACAGTATAAACCTAAATCATTTTGGTCCCCAGACTTAGCAGTGCTGCGACACAAGAAAAAATTCTGGTGGGCACTATGGCACGCAAAGGGTAAACCTAGGTCAGGGGTTATTTACGATACTTGGAAATACACTAAGAAGTGCTTTAGGAGACTGTGTCGAAATAATATCAACTCTAAGAAACAAAATTATATAACGAGACTAGACACATGTTTTAAGCAGAGAAAACTAAACCATTTCTGGAATATAATTAACAGAAAGTGTCATGTTAACCCTAACTCAAATTTATCCACACAGCAATTTGCTGATCATTATTCGAAACAAATGACAGATGTTTCTGTCAGTGATCTAACAGATGAACAACGCAAAATACATGATCAAGTTACTTCATTATATGAAGAAAAGAAAGGGAAAGGTGGTTCTGTAATAGTTTCCGCAGACCAGGTTGGTAATATGTTGAAGTATCTAAAAGGTAACTGCTCACCAGGTTGCGATGGTATAACACCAGAGCACCTAAAGTGTGGTAACTCCAATTTGCTTCTTCAACATCTAGCCGCTATCTATTCTGTTATTTTAACGTATACGGTAGTGCCGACTGATTTTAAAATCGGCATAATTGTACCTAATTTGAAAAAGTCTTCTCTTAATCCAAATGACCCACAAAACTATCGTCCAATTACATTAAGTACAACTCACTCTAAACTGGTTGAAATACTAATGATTCCAGAAGACAAATATAGCGATTTACAGTACGGTTTTCGCAAAAAAACGAGGTACTTCATTTGGGTGTTCTTTATTATATGACATTATAAACCACCATAGCGATGGGCATACTCCTTTTTTCGTGTGCAGTTTAGACGCACAAAAGTGCTTTGATAAAATATGGCACAAGGGTTGATTCTACAAAATAATTGCTAAAATACCGTTATCACACTGGTTATTGTTATATGCATGGTATAGTGCCCTGAAAGCTTGCATAAAATGGAAATCGGAACATAGTGTATTTTTCTCTGTAACAAGAGGCACCCGCCAAGGTAGTATCCTTTCCCCTATGCTCTTTAATTTCTATATAGATGAATTACTCATAGAATTAAATAATACTGATGCGGGAATTCGTATTGGTCAGGACAAGTATAATTGCTTTGCTTACGCAGACGACGTGACCTTATTCTCGACCTCTATAACCGGCCTTCAGCAATTAATTAATGTATGCACCTCGTATGCATCCCAATGGAGATTTGTATTTGGACTTGAAAAAACAAAAATATTGTGTACAGGACATCAACGCTGGCAAAAAAGCCCATTTGGGTACTTAGGAGACCCATCTTCTGAAATAACTACCGTTGCTGAACTTTATCTGTTAGGTCTTACATACGATTCGTTACTCACTTTTAATACTCACGTACAAAACAGAGTTAGCGCTGCTAGGCGTGCTATGTTTAAGTACAAAAGCGCTGGTTGGAGCTACCCGGGCCTCTCGTGTGATGCCAAGGTGCACTTGTGGAAATCAACTGGAGTGCCAGCTTTATCATTCGGTTTTGACTGTGTCACAGTGTCAAACTTAAACATGCGTGAATTAGAGTCAGCCCAAGGAACCTTGGTAAAACATGCTTTTGGTCTAAGTAAAAGATCACATCATACGAAGTTGTTACAAGCTCTTAAGATTCAACCGATCTCCCAGATTATTAAACTTGACACTATTTCTCTTACTTCTCGAATCTGTTCTGTCCCCTCACCTGCGAGAAGACTTTATTTATATGAATTATCTCAGTTTCTCGCAGAAGGGACCACAAGATCTGGCACCTTAGTTGATAGACTAATAAATTATGGAGTCTCCCCTCTTTCCCTGTTGCTCTCCGATAGAACAACAGGGAGAGAGGGAAATAGGCAAGGTTCGGGGGCAGCGGTGCGTGCCGTGGTGGACGGACAGCCCGGTCCTCCGCTAAACCCGTTGACGGAGGACGGGGTTGTTGACTCCTTGGCCGCACTGCTGTCCTCCCCAAAGTACAATAGGCCCAATTCACGGGAACGTAATTTAGTAAAATTGCTTACTAGGTTTTGATCCTGTTTCGCACTTTAAGATATCGTTGATGACAATATTATACTGCTTCTGTTTTGCGCGTCCGTGTCTCTTCTCCCAGGAGGGATGCGGCACTATCCTTATCCCACCTGGGCGAAGCACCGGGACCTGCAAGTTTTAATGCACTTAATTCTCGTGATTATCATCCAGACTCCTTATGTTATTTCATCCAAATGTGTCTGGGTGAAACCTTATAAAATGCCCCATCCTTTTATTATGAACATATATTTTGCTCTTTTAGTCTTTGTATGTGTGTGTATAGCCAAACACAAAGTGTAAAGCAATTGTGCTTGTGCATATTGCTCTCATAAATCTTATTTTGGTGTATATGTGTATGGATTTTTGATGTATACCTTTCCCCGAGTTCGGGGGTTCAATAAAGAATAATAATAATAATAATAATAATAATAATAATAATAATAATAATAATAATAATAATAATAATAATAATAATAATAATAATAATAATAATAATAAAACATGAGTGCGTCTTATTGCATGTATGTACCTGAAATACAATCCTTTGAATTAACAGTTGAACGGGCCCTCGAAAACGAGCGCGCCCTTTATCTATAATGGTCTTAAAATTGCAAAACATTAAATTTCCTAATTGTGCCTATAGCATAAATTTAACTTAAGATTTTCAGTTCTTTGGATACATCTGTAGCACAAACGTATGAACTCAAGTTGAATATACACTTCTATAGGCCATATGTAATACTCTTGAAGAAACTTGATATTTAGATTTTCCCAGTGTGTGGCATAGATTAAATTTCTATAACTTTCACTTTTATTTCATTGTATGCACTTATGACAAAGTTACTAATTGAAGAAGTTGATCTGGGTGTGTTCTAGATATTCTCTTTCTCGAAATTGATCATAGATTTTGTCTTTGATGGATTGAATACAACCAGCCAGTGTTCAGCCCAAGTCTCGATTTCCTGCAGATCAGAGTTAAGAGAAGCCGCTGCTGCAGCAGGCTCATTTACAGTTATAAATAAAGTGGTATCATCTGCAAATAATCGTATGGGTGATCGTACTACATTTATAATATCATTTATGAAAATTAAAAACAATAAAGGACCCAAAACAGAGCCCTGGGGGACACCTGCCTCGACACGGCCCCAAGAAGAAGTGCCACCCTGGATAACAACTCTTTGAAGACGGTTACTTAGGTAGTCGTTAAACCACATTAATAATGGCCCAGTGATCCCAGCCTTTTCCAATTTATGTAACAGCCCAGGATGATACACTCTGTCAAAAGCTTTAGAGATGTCGCAGAATACTATTCTGACCTCTTTTTGCAAATCAACAGCTTGACAAAAATTATTATATAAGAATAACAATTGGTTGACAGTATTGTCACCGGGTGTGAAACCGGACTGACAGTCGGAAATCGCCTGTTTGTCACGGAAGAAGTTAAAAACATGTTTGAAAATGACTCGTTCAAAGACTTTGGAAACACAGCTTAAAAGGGAAATGGGTCTGTAATTGCTACAGTCATTGGGGGATCCTTTTTTCAAAATCGGAACAACGTTGGCCTTTTTCCACTCACTGGGAAAGGATCTTTTTGACAGTGAGTTGTTGAAAATTCTAGTAAGCGGCTCGGAAATTGCAGGAGCAGCTTCCTTAAGAAGACGTGCACTGATTCCATCTGGCCCATTGGCCTTTGTATTATCTAGGGATTTTAGAATGAAAAATACTTCGTTACTTCTGACTGAAATAAAACTTAAAAAATCAGTGGGAGGTTGAAACCCCTGGGAGTTTGTAGGTGGGGTAAAGTTTGTATCATCTACACTGCAGTTGTTTAGAAAAACATCATTAAAGATATGTGCCTTTATTTCGTTGTCAGTATAAGTACGATCGTTGTGAATGATTGCCGGTACTTCAGGAGATTGGCTCTTGTTTAAAAAAGATTTTACGGTGTGCCACCAACTTTTCTTTCGATGTTGCGTATTATTAACAGAGTCGTCAAGGCGTTTGTAGTAGGTCTGCTCGGCTAATCTCAAATCTTCTATGTACTTGTTACGCAATTGCCTGAAATAAGGCCACAGAGACGGATTCTTTTTGGCTCTTTTATGTATACGTTCTACCTTTCTCTTAGCAGCACGAAGAATATTAGTATACCACGGAGAATCATTAGGTCTAATCATTACACTATCATTTGGGATACACTCTTTTGCAACAGAAAGGAAAGAACTCGTCCATTTAGAACACTGAGTGTTTACATCGTCCGAATCGAAGCAGGACCCCCAGTCATACTGATATAATTTCTCTCTAAATAATTCAAAGTTTGCTCGATCATAATTCCAAACAAACTGAGTAAAACATGGACTTTTCTTTCGTCTGAATAACAAATTTGCACTAATTACCGAGTGGTCACAGTTAGCCAAAGGAGGAGATACCTTGACATTAGAGACATAATTAGGAATGTTTGTGATTATTTGGTCAAGGCAGGTTGAAGATGTTTCAGTGACCCTGGTTGGTGCATATTTAGATTGTTGGTCATACAAAAGTCGAACAGTTTCCTGCCATCGTTT
>CAXHWN010002460.1:0-14792 GCA_964020975.1 Hermodice carunculata | reverse complement strand
CTGTGGTAAAATATTTGACTATGATGTTATTGTATTTGTTACATTTTAGCGAAAGCATTATTTATTAAATACATTAATTTAACAGTATATGCAGAAGATATGGCAAATATTTAATATGGCTGATTTGCTGTATAGATGGCAAAAAAATCCATGTTTACAAAGGAGGCAAAATCATTTTACGTCCAATTTTGTATGTTCTGAAGATTGTCATGAAGTATAATTATCATGATGTGCTAACTGGGAAGCAAAAGGTATACTTAGATAATATTCAGTTTCTTTGAATGAAATTTTAAAAACTTTCTGTATTCATAGTAAGGACCCCCTTCCTCCTTGGAATGTGAATGATCACAAATCAGGCCAAAACTTCTCTATTTAATGCAATTTTTCACAGTATTTTGCCTATAATGTTCAAAGTTCTGAATTCAAAGCTTATTAAATTGTTCAAATGTGTTTACCCTTTCCCCCTTGAATTGACACTTGAGTCAACAACTTTCCTTGGCATAAGTTGGGCACTAAGTGCGCATGCCCAACTCATGCCAAGGAAAGTAGCTGACCAGGGGCATGTGATCTTGATAGGGCTCATCTACAATTCTCAGTCATTTTTTTTTTTCATTACTGTTGAAATTAATTGAAAACACTGAAGGAGATGACTTTTGAACACCAGCCGGTTTTGGGTGGTTTAAGGGGGAAAGGAATAATTTGTGACTATCCCAGGTGTTTAGAGACAAACATGGTAACTTCATGTGTCTGGCTCCAACTTGTTTAGTTTCATGGATGTGTCGTGCTTTGCGTGTGTATATCTTTTTCAGTGTTAATCACAACCAAAGCTGTGTGTATTTGATGGCTGTAATGACTTCAGACAACCTGTAGTTCCAAATTTAAATCCTTTGTACAAATACATTTCAGTCAAAATGCAGCATACGAACAATTTCAGGTTCAAATTCCTGGTAAAAAGATCTTTTTACGCTTAAAGTGCTAATCATTGCTTTGCTGGGGACACTTTGCGCACAGTGCATGCAAAATGTCCCAAGTAAGATCTTGACTCAGTCTTAAATCAACATTTTAATGGTTAATTAAATGGCAGCATACCGGTAGTTAATGTTTCAAATTCTTTGTAAAGATCAAAATCAGCATCTACATCGCCATACAACACCAGCTAGTGTGAAGCGTGGGCCAGGTTGTAAGACATTGCATATCTGTAGTTCTAGGTTCAAATTCCTTGTAAAAATCCATTTCAGTTAGATAGCAGCATACGAAGTTCCACTTTCAAATTCCTTGTAAAGATCCATTTCAGTTTCATACCAACATACTAAGATCCACATTCAAATTCCTTGTAAAGATCCATTTCAGTTTCATAGCAACATACTAAGATCCACATTCAAATTCCTTGTAAAGATCCATGTCAGTTAGATAGCAGCATACTAAGATCCACATTCAAATTCCTTGTAAAGATCCATTTCAGTTTCACAGCAGCATACTAAGATCCACATTCAAATTCCTTGTAAAGATCCATTTCAGTCAGACAGCTGCATACTAAGATCCACATTCAAATTCCTTGTAAAGATCCATTTCAGTTTCACAGCAGCATACTAAGATCCACATTCAAATTCCTTGTAAAGATCCATGTCAGTTAGATAGCAGCATACTAAGATCCACATTCAAATTCCTTGTAAAAAGACCTTTTCATCAAAAGAAGTGTTACTATTACAAGAGAAAACAAATACTGCAGGTGAGCAGCCACAGTTGATCTGTCCTCGCAGTCATGAGGCACATGGTACTGAAAGACTGCCAAAGACATTTCTTGATCCAGTCTATGATTTCCCACTGAAAGAGATGAGCTGTTCATACTTAACATATTTTCTGCACATACATTACCTAAACTGAAGCCAGTGTGTGTTTATTGCCTCTGTACAACTCTGCGTGAGTGTCCTTTTATATTGTCACTGCCTGATGTGCTCTTATTGTGAAACTGTCAATACAAGCCAGAATATCATTGAATATTGAACACCTGTTGATCAGGTTACTTGTTCATCTGCACTTTATTTAGAAAAAACTCCAAGCCTCACAGCAAGCTTTTAGATTTGACTAAGCCTTATGTTTAAGGACAAAATCTGAAGTCATTTGCGGAACGATCTCCTTTTTAAAATATTTTTGTGGATGAGAACATCCTGTGTACAGGGTTGTTAATGACACGTCCGAAGTGGACTGATGTATACTAGAAAAATGTCTATAGACATCATTTTATGTTGAATTTCTTTCAGTGCAAACTGCCACTTAAGTAGAACTACCAAAGAGGGGCCGGTCTCAATTATAATAAGGCTGTTAGGTTCATATTTGTTGTGAAAAGAACTTTCATTCAAGTACTAGTAAGCCTGTGGTTCCAGAGAATATGATGTTTCAGGTCAACAGCTTTCCTTGGCATGCTTTGGGTACAATGTGCCCAAAGCATGCCAAGGAAAGCTGTTGACTCAGTCAAAAACTTGGTGCTGAAAGAGTTTAATGAAGTTATTTCTCATATGAGGACACGTCAAATTCATATCACTGATTCTGAGTATACATATCACTGAAGCTGTTGTCTCGGAATGGTCACCCACTCTTAACCTTTAAAGTGGTAATCATGTGAGTGTATAGTTGTTTTCTCGTTACGGTTTAACATATAGTGGTTTAAAGATTCAAACTCCTCATGAAGATGCCTTTCATTCAAATAGCAGCAAGCCTATTCTAAAGCAAAAAGTAGTCTTAGTCAACAGCTTTTTACAGGACACTTTGCACACAAAGTGCACCAAGGAAAGCTATTGACTCAGTCTTAAATCAGCACTTTCATGGTTGATCTGTGGTAACTTCCAACACAACACTTTGGGTTGTAGGTGTTACCTATTTTAAAACATTTTGTTGCTAATAATTTGGTAATATATGTTTGATCACACTTAGTATTAATCTCAAGAAGCCTCCAGACAGCTCTCGTTGTCTGAATAAGATATTGTTTGATGGAGCAGGCACCTTTTTATCATTCAGACCTCCTCGTTTATTAAGGTGACACGTTCAAAATTTGCGTGTATGTCACACATGACATATGACAAGACCTCAAAATACTGTAAAAAGGTCATATCCATAATCGTACTGATGAATAGGGTAGACTAATGACACACAGCCTAATGTTATTGATGATAACAATGATAACAAAATAAGAACAGTAATATTATATTGATATTGTGATTTAGCAGTCACTTGTTGCTGATTTTTATGGTAGGTGGAAATTTGTATTGATATATTATAGCAAGAATAAGATGTGCAGCATTACATAAAAATGTGAGACATAGATGTATAGACTTAGCCTATATGTATTTCTGTCTCAAGGTGAACCCAGTCACACAAAAATCAAGACTTCATGATGTATACAGTTGCCTCCATAGCAGCCTCCCAGACTCTATGAAGTTACTGATGTGACCGCTCATTGGAGTCTGCCGTTTATCGTGGCATTATTGTTTCTGTTACGCAACAGATGTAATTATGTTGATCGAAAGGATAAGGTTTTTAAGCCCAGTGCACCAATTGAACTAGCCTGGCTGTGATGTTTGTCACCTGTAATTATTATTCATGAACACGAAGGGAGCCAATCAGATTGGACTTCTGAGCTGCAGGTCACACAAACAAACTAGATTGAGGAAAGAAGTTTGCTGGCCAATGTGTGAGCGAGAGGCTTCAGCAGTAGCCCAGTGCAGAGCACGGTAGCACCTTGTTAATGGGATTAATTTGACATTTGCTCCTCGAAGTACACGTCAATACACAAACAAAAACATGGAACGTGTATCATTTCACAATGGCGGCGTATGGGGACGGTTGTGTGTCAACCCTGAAAAAGGCCTGCGTTTCAACACAAGAGTTCACTTCTTTTCATCAGGCTTACCAAGGGACACACCAACAAGCACCTGCATTCCTGCAGATTATCCATCTTGGCTGCTGTATCAAAGTGGTTATAGGGACCGTATCATATGTATAAACTAGTTTAAAACCGATAATACCTTATAAATGGACCAAATGAAAAAGAAAAAGATTCCCTAAATTCAGTTTTATTCCATATTAAAGTAAAATTAAAGCTTATTGTCGAAATGCTTTAAAATCACAAATGTTGAAGAGAGAAAGTCTAAAGTGTGTATGGCCGTGAGTTTGGACAACAGGATCAGCCGTGGGTACAACGTGCACATCACTCATTTATGTAAGCATGTAAACTTTGTACTATGATTAGGTAAACCAAAGTTTGGGTCTTGCGTAGTGTGTAATGTGTGACGTCAGCAGTCATTGAGTACAAATGCAGATAAGGCAGACTCCCCTGTCAGTTCTATGTATGACGTCATCAATTACTGCCATCAAATTTGCATATACTTAATATTCGTGATGCAGAACCTGCAGCACAAACCCTATGGTAATGAAAAAAATACATGGGAAAAAAATAATGAAAAAAGACAGACACAAGCATTACCATTTGGCCCACAGTGCAAAAATCTCAAGAAAAGATATAAATACACCGTCCATGCATCATACCAGGATTTGCCCTTCCTGGGCTCTAGTCTCCTAAAGTTCAGTAAGTTCTGAGGTGTCAAAGTTAATTGATTGCCCCACAGCCAGGAGGGTCTAAGGTAGAAGATTGTGGGAGGACCGGGTTCAAAAAATTAACCTTTAGTGAGAGTTAACTTGCTGTGTTAGATGATTACAATCTAACAGAGCAAGAATAATATGCTGTATGTAACGACAAAGCCAGGCCAGAAGAGCTGGCGTGCTTGCCTTAGTGGCTTTGTGTGATGTGTTTTGTCCTACCTTACACCTATCAGGCACATCCTACAACTGTTCAAGTTTTAAATCTTTCACTGCCACATGATGGACTGGGTCGGCCGTTTAGCTTACGGCACTTTGTGCGAATGCGTCCAAAGTGTGCCAAGGAAAGGTATTGCCCTAGACTGGGCCGTGTATCGTCAAGCATGCTGGTGCTTGAATGAAAAGTCTTTTTATGAGGAACATAAATCTTGCACCCTTATGATAAATCAGAGCAGTTCCTTCCATGAAGTTCGACTTAAGTTGCAGTTGGCAATGAAAGGGTGAACAGAAAAGTTAGCATGAGGCCTGGTTATAAGGTAAGGTAACATCGCTAGTCACGCCAGTCAATGTCATTTGCATGAAGTTGCTAGGCTGTCCTCATTTTTGCAACTGCTTCCAACTTGCTGCTGAGCTGTTTCGATAACGAGCGTCAAACATTAAACACAGATCTTTATCAGTTCAAGGTACAGGGTGGCCACAGAGCGTATTTCTCTGTGACCACAAAGGGAACAGAATTTACTTCAAAACTGAGATGGTATTTGTCCAGATCCTTATCAGCAGTGAAATACTAAATAAATAAATAAAATGCTATATGTATATAAATAAATAGATAAAATACACGATGTGACCCAGTTTTCCACTGGCGGTAACTGGGTGTGACAATAACATGGTGACAGATGGAAATTGGAGCTGTAACCATGGAACACGAGATGGTAGGTGTTACATTGGGTGTGTGATGTACTTTACAGTGGACCTATTGCCCTGTGAGCCCAATGAGTTCCAGTGCCGCAATGGCAAGTGTGCGCAGAAGATCTGGCGATGTGATGGTGATGACGACTGTGGGGATGGAACAGATGAGAGGGACTGCCGTATGTACTTTGCTTGACTTTTTACTAGCCATCAGCAAAGAGCACAATACATGTATACTAAATTTAAATATTTGGGAGGCTTTAATAGGACTACTTGTAACAATGGGAAAGTGACAGGAGTTTTTTTTCAGTTCAGTTTATGTATGCAGTATTTTATTTTCTGAATTACAGCAAAATGTCTATGTATATTGAATGTCACTCTACAATTTTCCCAGTATCTGCAGGAAAACTCTGGAAGAGGCCCTTCATGTTAAAATTATGGACATCACAAGAGAAGTAAATGAAATATCTGCTTTTCTCTGTACATGGAGAACGCATAAATAGATACAGGTTTATTTGGGTATCAGCAGTTAGTTTAGAAGGGTATGAAGTTCCAGTTGTGAAAAAAAAGAAAAGAAAAAAAACAGAAGAGGGTAAAGGACTACAGTGCTTCCTCTTTATAAAGCTGATGTTGGGCTCCACAGTGTATACCCTGTTTATAGCCAAACCACCTTATAACAGAGAAACTTTTAACATAGAAGTAATGGGAAAACTATTTCAGTGGGAGCCATGGTACCCACCATGTTCTATGCAAAAAAGCCTTGCAGGGGGGGGGGGGAGTGTTATAAAGAGGGAGCACTGTATTGGATTTCTGTACCTTAGTGCATCTGAAACAGTTCCGGTTCTCTTGGTTACACTTGGAATGGGTTTTTCAAGCGGTTTAAATAAACTGGTATTTTGGTCATACAATTACAGCAACTGCAGCGCCTGGTGCGCCCTGCTCTGCCCTGGAGTACCAATGTCTGGCAAGAGACCAGTGTATACCCTCCAGCTACCAGTGCGACGGCGAGATCGACTGCCAGGACAGGTCTGATGAGATCGGCTGTGGTAAGCACATTTTGTGCAGACAGGTTCAATGAGATCAGCTGTGGTGGGTAAACACACTTTGTGCAGACAGGTTCAGTGAGATCAGCTGTGTTAAGCACACTTTGTTCAGACAGGTTCAGTGAGATCAGCTGTGGTAAGCACACTTTGTTCAGACAGGTCTGATGAGATCAGCTGTGGTAAGCACACTTTGTTCAGACAGGTCTGATGAGATCAGCTGTGGTAAGCACACTTTGTTCAGACAGGTCTGATGAGATCAGCTGCGTAAACACACTTTGTGCTTCAGACAGGTTTAATGACGTGCCTTCTAAAGACACTAATAAAAGCACTAGTACAGTGGTCCCCCTCTTATAAGGCCACCCCAAGTGCACCAGAAATCTGGCCTTATGAGAGGGGTAGCTTCTCATGAGGGGGGAAATAAAATGAAAATACCGTGCTTGATTTATGGAGCAGTGGTCTCTGTAGAGGGGGTGGCCTCTCATCAGGAGGGCCTTAAAAGAGGGGGAGCACCGTAGAGCATATCCTTGTGGTGTGTACAAATACCAGCTACACACCCACAGGGATACACTGGGTAGAACCTTAATAAATACCCACGGGGATACACTGGGTAAAACCTTAATAAATACCCACAGGGATACTCTGGGTAAAACCTTAATAAATACCCACAGGGATACTCTGGGTAAAACCTTAATAAATACCCACAGGGATACACTGGGTAGAACTTTATTGAATACCTACATGGATATGCTGGGTAAAACCTTAATAAATACCTACAGGGATACACTGGGTAGAACCTTAATAAATACCTACAGGGACACACTGGGTAGAACCTTAATATATACCCACAGGGATACACTGGGTAGAACCTTATTGAATACCTACATGGATATGCTGGGTAAAACCTTAATAAATACCTACAGGGACACACTGGGTAGAACCTTAACATATACCCACAGGGATACACTGGGTAGAACCTTATTGAATACCTACATGGATATGCTGGGTAAAACCTTAATAAATACCTACAGGGATACACTGGGTAGAACCTTAATATATACCTACAGGGATACACTGGGTAGAACCTTAATAAATACCTAGATGGATACTCTGGGAAAAAACTTAATAAATACCACGGGGATACTCTGGGTAAAACTTTAATAAATACCAACAGGGATGCACTGGGTAGGGCCTTAATCAATACAAGTAGCAGTCACTCTATATGTACACAAAAGGAAGAAATCACACACCACCAATATAGGGTCAGACTTTATCTGCACAACACTTTTCCGCAAAAAAATCACAATTTATGCATAATTTGTCGGAAAGAATTGAAGATATAGAATAGTTGTAAAGACCTTGGCAGGTGATCAAAGTTCTCTTTTCATTGTATGCTAACTGAGTCACCCTCACCAAATACAGTTGTATATTTGTACAAATCATTCGCCATTCTTTTCTTACATTGTAAATACTCAAAATTTGGGGAATTAAAAATAGAATTCTTAAAAATATTTAAGGGTATTGACAAGCGAGGGACACATTTTCTGCAATTTTGTACACCAATCATAT
This sequence comes from Hermodice carunculata, assembly GCA_964020975.1. NCBI lineage: Eukaryota > Metazoa > Annelida > Polychaeta > Eunicida > Amphinomidae > Hermodice > Hermodice carunculata. The sequence goes on along the minus strand of CAXHWN010002460.1, from coordinate 6,681 downwards.
CACATTGTCAACATTTTAGCAGCTGCTGTTTCGTGTCTGTGTAAAGCATTTCTTAAATTACAGTGTTCTGCTTATATTGGGCCCATGTGATGGCAATGTTTCTGTGTAGATCTGTATGTGTTGTCCAGCATTGGGGTGATGATTACGTGTGCAGATATAATATGTGTAGGTGGAGGTAGTCTGAGGCAAGAAGTGGATTGTTGATGATGTGTCCATGGTATGTATGTAAAAGATGAAGCTAAAAGTACAAATGCTTAACTCACTCCATACCAGTTTGTGATTGTTCCATATATTTATCTTAATTTAAGAGGACAATTGCACATTTAAATTCTTCATGAAAAGAGCTTTCATTCAAGTACCAACATGCCTATAGTCTTAAGTCAGTAGTTCTGGAACTGCCTGGCAAGTCATGCTGCAGCTGCTGCAAGAGCAGCTGCAGCATGACTTGCCAGGCAGTGCCAGAACCACTGACCAATGCCTGTCACCATAGTATGGAATGAGTTAAGCAAAGAATGAATTCAGAAGTAGCCTGCATGTATTTCACAACTGCTTGCAGCTGCCCCCACTGTGACGCAACCACCCCCACCCATGGCGATGACCATAGAAGGGGGCACCATTGTTATTGAGTGTCACGCTATTGGTGTACCCACACCACTTATCATATGGCGACTCAACTGGGGACATGTTGGCAAACCACCCCGCGTGATACAGACCAGTAGTAATGGCCATGGCGTGTTGACCATCAAACTGGCGCGGAAAGAAGACCAAGGAGCATACACCTGTGAAGCCATCAACAACAAAGGCAGCATTTTCGCCCAGCCTGACACCATAGTGGTCGTCAAACGTAAGGCTTGATGTTACATGTCATAAAGAATTTGTGGGTGGGGGCTTATATTAACATGTACAAAGTGTACAGTAGAATTGGTCTATATGCATTATATGTAACCCAGAGAACTGGATAACAGGATTTAAAAGGAAAGTAGTTGTTATATTTATTAGATATGAGATTGGTCGTGTTGTGAAAAAAGAATGTGTGAAAAGAAAAGAAGTGGCCCCTTTCTGGAGGGGTCTGAACATGAAGATTTTATTGTAATTAGGTGAAGAGTAATTAACCCTTACCCCTTAAATCGGCCAAAACCAGCTGATGGTCAAATGTTGTCTGCTTCAGTGTTTTCAACTAATTTCAACAGTAATGAAAAACAGTTTGACAGAGAATCATAGATGAGAGCTATCAAGATCACTTGCCCCAAGTCAACAGCTTTCCTTGGCATGGGTTTGGCACTTAGTGCCCAACCCATGCCAAGGAAAGCTGGTGACTCAGTCTTAATTCAAGGGGGAAAGGGTTAATGAAAGAGACATCAATCCAATTAATTCAATTCTGGTCAGTTCATGGAACATACTTTAATGCAGTTGTTGAGCTCAAACTTATGTAAGCCAAAAAATGTGGATTCTTTTTTATGTTTCATAATTTTTGTTAGTCACTGGCATTAGATTTACTTTTGCACAAGCAGTTTATTTTCAGAAGGATTGACTGTTTAATCCTATTATATATACCTCTATGTATTGCTGTCTACAGCACCTCAAGGGGTGTGTGTCCAGCCTTTCTTCAATGCTGAGGCCCGGGATGTCAGCGAGTGCGTGCGCTGTTTCTGTTATGGTATTACCACAACGTGTGTGAGCAGTGGCCTGTTCCTGTCTCAGGTAAACACCTAGGAACCATCGATAAAGTGTACCATATCACAGTACAGTAAAACCTCCCTATACCGAACACCCTTGGGACAGGAGAAAAGTCTTCGGTATAGTGAGGTGTTCAGTAAAGGGAGGGTTGCTTACACTGGAAGTATATATTTGGGACCGAAAAATGGTATTCAGTATAGAGAGGTGTTCGGTATATGGAGGTGTTCGGTTAGAGAAGTTTTACTGTAATAGTCTGTCGTAGCTGAGGCGGCTGACTCGTAGTAATTGTTTTATCCAGACATCTGGCTCTGCTCCATCCACCCTTTGCAAAATTCCTGTTTAAATTGATTACAGTTGATACAAAAGTTAAAAATTACCAAACATATGGAAGTATTATCTTTCCCTTGTGATCAGTTGTGGTTAGAACTGCTGTGGAAAAATTCACAAAGCCATTTAGAAAGAGATTTGAAAGTATGACTGCATGCAGAAAATCTTTAAAAAACCAGATTTTACACAAAAACGTTCCTCAAGCTTGATATGTCTGTGATCTAGGGTTGGGCTGCCATTACATTATAAAAATATTAATTCAAACAGCTGCTTTGCTTCACACAAGAGTGTGTTATATGTCATTACTTAAAAAGATTTTAAGAGTTGAGTTTCTAATGTACCATATATTCATGAAACAAAGCTATGACACCTTTTTCCTCACAATGTTAATTTTGGTGAAAAATCTAGAAAAAAGAAGATTGACATTAAATGGCTTAACCATTTGCTTCAAGAAGACACAACCACACATGTTGCAAACAGTGGTTCTTAATTTGCTTGTATGAATGACATTGGCCTGATTTCTAAGGTCACCAAGATAGTTTTAGGCAAATGTGATTTTGGGATGACAACTCAAGAACTGTTTGCATTGGGTCTCTGAATTGGCATAATGATTGTCATCAGTAAGAACATGATTGGAATTGCATTTGAGTTATGTTCGTTTATAGTCATTTCCAAAAAGGTTGCATGGATCTTCTTCAAAATCAGTGACATATACATTTGACAGGTCTTCGTCAAATTTGTTCAATATGTTACATTTCAGTGTGTTTGAAGTTTTGAAAAAACTTCACAGTTTCAAAAATCATGAAAAAAGCATATCATCTGAAATGGTTTGGCCAATTGCATTAAAACGGTATGGGGACTGGGAGCACATACGTGTAGTGTGTAATTTGCTTATGTGGGTCATCTTGACCTCTGCAAGGTCACAAGGACCGTTCTAGGAAATACAGTTCCTTTGGAGTAATTCAATAACTTTTGCGCTATGTCCCTGGAATTAAGCTCGATGGCCCTCTAGGAGAACTTGGATAAAGTTACATTTAGGTCACCCTGAAATAATGCTGATAGTCCAAGATTAAGTTCGGTAACTTTTGTATTTTTGATGTAGTATGATAATGTGGGTACTGTCTGCTCAGGGACTTTGATATTACATGATGATGGTCCTTCATTAGGGCCAGATTGAGAACACACATTGGTGACCTTGATATTAGGCCCAAGGTTACAGGACCACTTTAAATGGTGCATGTAACATCAGGTGAGCACAGAACTGGAATGGTCCTTTTTTTATTATGGGTCTGCCCCATGGGGGATCCTTTATGTTTTAAGGTCATCCGTCCGAATTTCTGTCCACCTGTCTGGATGTGCACATTCTTGTTGCCATGATATCTACAGAATGCCTCCATGTATTTTCCTCAAATTTGGCAATGTGCTTTTCTTACCTGGCAAGATGAAGTAATTAGATTTTGGTGTCACCATGACCTAATTTCAGCAAATACCAGCCTAATTACATGCTCATTAGGGCTCATTACCACAATATCTCTAGAACGTTCCAATGTATTTTGCTCAAATTTGGCAGTATGCTTATCTAGCATGCCAAGATAAACTGGCTAGATTTTGGTGACACCATTACCTAATTTTAGCAAATGGCAGCCTAATTATATGTTTGTTGGGGCTCGTTACTTCGAGATGTCCAGAGTGCTTCCATGTAGCTTGCTTAAATTTTATGGTGTGATTATCTTGTATGCCAGGACGATCTGATTAGATTTTGGTGTCATCATGACCTAATTTGAGCAAGTGGGAGCCTAATCACACGTTCATTAGGGCTCATTACCACGATATCTCCAGAATGCTTGCATGTATTTGTTCACATTTGGGGACCCTTTATGTTTTTGGTTTGTCCGTCTGTCTGGATGTCTGTTGAGATATTCCTCCATCCAGATGTGGACATTCTCCTTACCACAATATCAACAGAATGCCTTCATGCATTTTGCTTAAATTTGGCAGTATGCTTATCTTACCTGGCAAGGTGAACTAATTAGATTTTGGTGTCACCATGACCTTATTTGAGCAAATGGCAGATTTTTTCCTGGCGGACCCTTCAGTCAACACTTTGCGTTAAAGGTATGTCTAGTTTTATATATATTAAACATTAACACAAGGTTAAGAATATGTCAATCATTGACAAGTATCACATATTGGTGATAATATGAGGCATTTTGTTGGACAGCTGGCGCTGAGTGGCAATAAGATTGGGTTTGTCAGTAAGGACCGTCAAGCAGACCTGGACCCGGGCATTGAGTACATCCCACGCACCAAAGAGTTTGCCATCTACAGCTACTACCGGCGAGTGACAGGGGCCGACTATTATTGGAGTTTGCCCAGGCAGTTTCTGGGCAACAAGGTATGAGTTCAAATTTAGCAGTCTGGCATGTTTTTTTTTTTTTTTTTGTATCTATAAGGTTAACTGAACAGTTTTTTTTACACCAGTTCTGATCAGCTTCTTTTTGTAAAATTTTTATCAATAATTTTTTCTTTGCTTTGGTGTACTACGCGGGTGCATGTGGTCATTATTTGTGAAAAAAAAGTGACCGAGCTATTTCCTTCTCAGTTGGAGTCAATTGTAACCACTGTGTGGAAAATATATTTGCTGAAAAGGGCACAAAAGACCTAACTTGATCAGAGTATATATTGTGAACATAATGGTTAGTGTGAAACAGCTTTGACGCACCTTTGTGGTGCAGCAAAATCTAGATGAAACACCGTCTTAACCTTTAAAGCATTGTTGTAAGACTGAGTCAACAGCCTTCCTCAGGACACTTTGCCCGCATTGCATGCAAAGTGTCCCAAGGAAAGCTGTAGACTAAAACTACTTTTTGCTTTAGACTAGGCTTGCTGGTACTTGAATGAAAGGTATGTAAATGAGGAATTTGAATCTTCTAACCATTATATGTTTAACGGTGATGAGAAAACGACTATAGCTGTGATTTGCACTTTAAGGGTTAAGTTTATCCAAGGGATGACACGTTTATGCTAGAATTTATTTACATAACTTGGTTAGTGACCCTCTGCCTCCACGTGTTACAGTACACAAGTTATGGAAGCACACTGTCCTACAAGATCAGCTACAAAACCAACACACAACGACCTAGACTGTCGGAGGGTGCAGATGTCATTATAAGGGTAAGTGTTATGTGTTTGTGTGTTCTCTTAAATACAGCATTTTGTGTGGTTTTCATGTCTCTATTAATATATGCTTATGTCTAATTAAGTATCAATACAGTTGTAGTATATTTTTTTTTAATTTGACTTGAAAACCAATTTAATCCTTCTAATGTATAAAAAAACATGTAATTGTTCTCATGCTGAAAGCTATTTGGAATTTATATTGGTCAGTGTACATATTCTTCATGGATCTATTATTTGTACTCTAACATCTTTTCAAGCCATGAATGGTTTATTGTTCAGGACTTGAAAGATCTTGCAAAATAAAACTACCTGTACAGGCACGAACCAAGCAATGAATTAAATACATGCAAGTGTAATATAAATATCTGTATATTAACTAATTCCATACTGTTCATTGTCAGATTTTAAGCCGGATTTGCAAGGTGTTAGTGACACATCAGCATCTGATAATGTGTTTGTCTTCTTGGACATTATAAGATTCTGGTTAATATCATGCTGGTGACATCCCTTTAAAATTTGCAACAAGAACTGTGTATTCTATACACAATATTTGATCTCCTGTGGGACCCTATCACTAATAAACAGCAAAACTGAGGAAGCATATAATGACCAGACTCCCACTGTACAATGCATTTTAATTGTTCTCCAAATGTGTTGGAGTTCAAACCAAATTGTCCCCAAACAGCAAAAATGACTTTCCCTGTCAGGTTAACTAGCATGAATAAACATATAGGAATAGAACAAAGATGTGCACCTTAGTTGGCTTTTGAAGCACTTGATGTATGACTTGTACACTCTTTAAGTATGCTGTAACCATCATGATCCATAATTCTGTCTGCACATTGGTTATTAGTATTGGCCACCACCACCAGGTGTCAGTAGTGTACATGTTGTTGATTTATGTTTTAGGGCAATGGAATAACACTATACCACAGAGCTATCAGTCAACCCTTCACCACCACCCAGACTGTCACTGTGCCCTTTAGGGAGGTAAGACGTGTCACCCCAACAACTGCTCCCAGATCTTGAAGGGATTTAATTTTGACTGCACTGTATCAAGAATGTGAAAAGTTAACTAAGTATACCATCCTGTGGAATTCGAGGTATTCATATTTAACGTCACTAACTGCAAACCTGCTCTGATCTCCTTAGTTGCTAGGCAACAGAACCTTGCTTCTACCACAATGACAGTTGACAGTTGACAGTTGCTTTATTCGGTCTAAATATATATTATGTACATAGTATAGTCTTCAGATGTTTAAACCGGGAGACTCTGCACTAAGACTCCAGTGAGTCGCTATCGTGCAGGCCACCCTCAAGATACATAAATTTATTACAGTACTTAACAATGATTCATACACTGTACGCAAAATAAAATTAAGTAGACCAAATGACAGAAGAAATATATGGAGTTTAAATGATTATGGCTTATTACATATATGACAGTTAATGTTACAGTTGGTCTCATAATTGTTAACAATATAATTCTTAGCATAC
>CAXHWN010002459.1:672500-844224 GCA_964020975.1 Hermodice carunculata | reverse complement strand
AAACATTGATTTCTGGCTCTTTGTGAGTTTAATATTCTCTGAGTTTAATGTAAGATTTACGTGTTTGCAATTTTGCAATGTTCTCTACTGTATATTGTTGAACTTGAATTCCCAATATTTTCGATATATGGGTAGATTGGCAGAATTTCATACTTCTGTACTTTATATTTTTGAGTTATATTTGGTCATATTTTGATCCATGATTTCCCTGTAAGCTGTATGCAGTAAATATTTTATTTTTTTCATAAGGTTTATGCAAAGGGCAATAGCAACGCATCTGAAGATGAGGTTAATATAAATAGGGCTTGATCTTGCACAGGATCAGTGTGTCTATATGTCAAGCTAGATGTGCACTGAAATTCATATTTTCTCTGTTGTTGTTTCTTTCCCACTTATTAACACAGTGTGCTTAGTATTGCAACATAAATCTTGAATTCCCTATTCCATAAGTTTTCTATCTGCCTGAGCATAATTATCTTTTGATTAAATTTGCATAAACACTCTTTCCTTTTTGATAAACATTGAAATTATTCTCCATAAGAAAGTTGAGTCACCAACCAAGACTTCTTACTAGAAGGACCACTTTCTTCATTTTGAAAACTATAGACTGAAATACTTTGGTTTTTTGTTCTATTAGATACATGCAGACGCACATATTGATGCTCCAGTTGACGAGGTCAGTGCGAGTGTAACTAGATCAGGCACTACTGTGGTGTGATTATATTTTAATTTGGATTAATTTAAATGTGGAAGAGAATATGCCATTATCTCTGTTATTGTTATGTTATCTTCCCTGCTACTGACTTATTCTACACAATATTGCAACATAAATCTTAAATTCATTATTACAATGATTATTCTCTCTGCCTGAGCACAATCATTATATATATATATATATATATATATATATATATATATATATATATATATATATATATATATATATATATATATATATATATATATATATATATATATATATATATAAGATGGATATATATTTTTATTTATCTTGATATAATTCTCCCTGAAAATGTTGCATCACCCATCAACAATTTATGCTTTGGGTATCACTCTGTTGAAAATTATAAGCTTAAAACATATTGGTTTTGTCATACTGGCATGTGCAGAGGTACACATTGATGCATCCAGGGGTAAGATCAGTGTGCGTATGACTTCATGAGTTCAGTGTGACCATATGGTAAGCTGAATAAGATGTTGAAAATGTGTTAATTTCTCTGTTATTGTCATTTTACAGTCCCTATTATTGACTCATTGTACTTATCATTGCAATACATAAATTTTGAACATCAAACTATGATAGTAATTCTTCCTTCCTGAAGATCTCTTCATTTAATAAACATATACAGGAAATTATGTTTTTGATAAATTTGGACAGTATAGTCTGATAAATTTGTGTCAGCCACCAATACCTATCACTTTGCAGAGGGCTCGGGTCGGGGTGGGGTTAGGGGGCAATATATCCATTACAAAAAACTATATGCTAAAAGTATTTTCTTTGTATCCCATTAGGAATATGCAGACGCATACAGTGATGGTGCTGAAGATGAGGTTAGTATAATAAGACGTGATCTAGATAAGATTTGTGCAAAAACAATGTATTGGATGGGCTGTTGAATCATTCTTCACATTATAAAATATTGTGTTTGTGTAACCTGCTGTGAATATATTCTTCCCTGCATGAACATGTTATTTTTATTAAAAATTTTGATACTTGAGACTACTGTACCACTTTAAAAAAAGAATGATGTTCATTTGCTTGTGTATTTGGTTATATATTTTAGGTAACATATTTCATGGCAGATATAATGATTATTGATCTGACCCTAAATTGAAGGACTTCATACTTTTTGTTTGTAGGACAAGGTAAAAGGTATCGCAAAACATAAGAAAAGTGTATAAGTGTAGACGTTTTCCATATAATCAAGTATCTTTATTGGATTATTACATATTTATTGTGCATATCATGGCTCCCTATTTAAGTCATGTCATGGTAGAAAATTAGGTACATGTGGTAACAATATGGCTGTAACTTGGCAAAAGGCAAAGCAAGTAATGTGACAAGTGGTCCTATCATCCAACTTAACAGTATTGCGTCTTTGTCAGATTGTATGTACGTATGTATGTATGAATGTATGTATGCATACTGAAGTATATACATACAAACATAGCTGTATCAATAACCGCCATAAAGAAGACACCATGTCTGCAATGTTTTAAGCCAGTGGCATATAAAACTGTTTATCTCATCAGATGGTTCACAACAGACCGAAGAGAGTGAGGCAGTTGTCCTCTTCATCTTCTTCATCTTCTGAAGCTATAGCTCCTCCTAAAATAAGAAAGGTACGGTTGATGGTTGTTGTCAATATGATCAGTTTGTTAAATTGTTGGACTCTTTGATTGATAAGATATGTGTCAATTTTGTGCATTCCATCTTTAGAAAAACAGCTGATATTCCTATATGTACTAGTTGTGCACCTCTTTTGGCCAATTTATGTTTGTTTTATTATGAGTACGCGTTTTTGTAAAGGATGTCAAAAGATATTAATCATCATGGTAAATGATTTTAGTCGACATTTTCGTAAATTGATGACCTATTGAACATCAACAATGAACATTTTGGAGATTATATTTCACAAATGTACCCAAAATACTTATATGTACTGCATACAGGCCACCTGAATTCAGTGTAAATCAATGGAATCTTTTATTTGAAAAACAGCTGGACACAGCATACCTGAAAAATAAGGAAATAATAGTCATGGGCGATTTTAATGTTGACCTGTTGCATTTGTACAACCAAACACTTGCTTGGATTGAATTCTTACAATTATACCAACTGATACAAGTAGTAGAAGGGCAAACTCGGACCTCTGAATATTCAAGCACTTTGATAGACCACATGTATGTGGCAGGCACTGAGAAAGTGAGATCTTCAAGAGTACCATGCATAGCTATGAGTGACCACTTCCCGACCTGTTTTGTTCACCATTCGGGTTTTGGGACAAAACACTGTCACACATCAATAAAATACAGGTCTTTTCAGCACGGTAACCAAGATGATTTTCTCATGGATCTAGAATCAGTTCCTTGGTCCCTACTGGATACTTTTGATAATGTTGAAGATGCACTAAGTTTATGGTATACATTATTTCTGCAAGTTGTTGATATCCATGCCCCACTTGTAGAAAAGCGTATTAAAAAACCCAGACAACCAGGCTATCTTATGGAGGAGCTCCTGGAAGAAATGAATAAAAAAGACCACTAGAAAAATATAAATGACGATGCAAATTACAGGAGATTGCAAAACACATGCGTCGTGATAAACAGAAATGCAAAAGAAATGTACCATCAGTCTGTCATAGAAGCAGGCAAAGGTGACTCTCAAAAGCTTTGGCAATACCTGAGAGACCTAGCACCCAAAGCTCAACAGAAGAGCCCTACATCTTAAGAAGGAATTGGTGATTCTGTGACCGATCCAGATGAAATGGCAAATATTATTAATGACTTTTTCAGCACACTTGTTAACCAGTATGTACAAGATGATGATGATGATGATGATGATGATGATGATGATGATGATGACCAGCAAGCAGATCATACTTTACTTAATGACCACTTGCGTGCTTTGTTGGAGCCCGGAGACTCTTATTCCATTCCCCTGATAACACAAGACTTTGTGTCGAAACAATTGACTGACCTTGCCACCAATAAAGCTACAGGTCTAGATAGTGTAAGTCCACGATCGATGAAAATGGCAGCTCCAGCCATAACTGAATCTCTGACGAAATGTTTTAACCTAAGTATCTCCAGTGCAACATTCCCATCACAATGGAAACATGCCAAATGCCGCCAAATTCACAAAAAGGGTACACTCATAGTCAGAAACAATTACCGACCTGTGTCTATACTGATCACGCTGAGTAAAATCATAGAAAGGCATGTTCATGACTGTTTTTCTCAATTTGTCTCGGTAAAAACTCTCCTATATCATGGTCAATCCGGTTTCCGTCGATATCACTCTTGTGAAACTGCCCTCAACAGATTGCTGATATATGGACCAGAAAGATGGAAGGTGATAAGCTAAACGGGAATGTGCTACTAGATCTACGCAAAGCCTTTGATTTAGTTAACCACTCTTTCTTAGTTGAAAAAGTAAAATTATATCAATATGATGATATTTGCATAAAGTGGATAACATCATATCTTTTCGACAGAAAGCGGTGACTAGATTTTCTTGGTGCAAAGTCTGATACAAGGACAGTCAAGTGTGGGGCTCCACAGGGCTCCACACTTGGCCCGTTGTTGTTTATTGTGTTTATGAATGACTTGCCACTAGTACCTACACACTCAACTATGAACATTTATGCTGACAATTCAACAGTTCAAACTGCCAGTAACACCATTGAAGAGTTAGAAATCAACTTGGATATTAATATGAAGGACATCGAAATGGTGTGAACAAAATAAAATGGCCGTAAATGGAGTAAATGTTAATTATAACCTGCCAAAAGGCATGCAGACTACCACGAAAAAGCCTGAATGTGACACTAGGTAACAAGTCTCTTGAGAATGTAACTTATAAAAATCTTCTTGGTGTCCATCTGGATCAACAGCTTACATGGAGTGCTCACATACAAAGCGTCGCTATGACTGTTAATAGAAACTTGGCTTTGCTGAGACAGATTAAACGTTTCTTGCCCTTACAAGCAAAAAACGTTTTATGTTGCAAACATTTAGCCCCATTACGATTCTTATTCTACAATTTAGTGTCTGGGCATTGAAATTTAAAAAGCTATTCAGTTTACAACGTTGTGCCATAACACTGCTACTAGACATTCGATATGGTGTAGACTTGGATTCTGCATATGAAAGGCTGAATATGATGCACCTTACAGACAGAATCGATTTTACAATGTGCTGTATTGTCCACAGGGCTCTCCATAAACAAATGCCGGAATATATTAGTAACATGTTTGTACCTCTGACCGATACATCGCAATGGCAATCTCGACAGACAACAAGGAAAGAACTGTATGTGCCAAATAAAAAGCTAGAAGTGTCAAGAAAAACAATGCCACACTGAGGCTCTTTGCTGTATAACAAGGTGGATTTTAACATCAGACAGAGTACAACGTTAACTGGTTTTAAAACAGCATATATGAGAGAGTACTTCCATGGTTTTTAATCTACTGTTTCACGCTCCCATTTTTATGCTTTGGCAAGTCTGGAATCTCTTTGCTGTCATTGTTGGGTTTGGAATTAATGAATATGGATCATGTTTTCTGTACTATTTAAATAGACTACATTAATACTCATGCTTTTTTACTAACATGGAGGGCCCTATGTGAGATAAGCGATGTGTGCTTAACAGGTTTTTATCCTCAGTGAATAAAGTTGTTTATTATTATTATTATTATTATTATTATTATTATTATTATTATTATTATTATTATTATTATTATTATTATTATTATTATTATTATTATTTGGAATTGCAGGAGACGACAGAAAATGGCACGAAATGTTCATATCCAGATATAATGATGTATAATGACAAGGGTGAATTAGAGTTTAAATTGTATGAGAAATATGACGAGTTTTAATTTAACATATCAAATTACCCTCAAATGGAGAGTGACATTACTCTTGTACCTGCTAAAACACCTGTGGCCTACAGATGGAAAACTCCTGCAGTTTCAACAAATAGTCAACAACAGTACGTTAAAAATGTTTGTGCCCTTGCAAAATAAATGAATCAATTTTAACTTGTAATTCCAGAAGTCGAACAAACGGAGGCCTGGTATATGTACAATTTGTAGCAAAGAGGTCAAACAACCTCGGAATCATCTGGTGCAGGTGCACAAATTAGAATCAGGCAGCGAGGAGTTGAGAGGTGCTTTAGCTTTGAGCAAAAAAGCGTATAATCAGGTGGAAACTGAGAGAAAGACGCTATCACTGCTTCGGATCAAGAAAGCCAAGAAGCCAATTGAAATGAAGACTGGAAAGGCAGGTGATATGCCAAAAGTGGGTGAACAGGTAGGCAGATAGGCTACTTTGAAATGAAACAGATGATTAAGGACTGGTGATGCAAAGTAGGTCCAAATGACAACAGTCAACTTCAAAGCTCTATAAATTTTTAGCAATGCATCTCAGTATCATAAAAGTATAACCTGTTGGCTTTCAGAATATAACAGGACCCATGCTGCTGTGCCCATAATTGTATTATTGTTTTTATTGAACCTCTACAAGCGGAAAAAGTAAAAGTACATGTAAAATAATTCAAAATTATATGAATACAAAATGATAATGGAGATAGCATGTGACCCCATTTTTACAGATACGGTATCAAATGGCAATTTGCCAGTTACCATACACTTTGATTTCTTCACCCCAAAATTAAAGTGCCATGCACAGGCACAAATATTCACTAGGTGCTGCAGGTTAGGCACAATGATAGATAGCAGAGTTGTGTCATCTGCGTAAGAAAAGGAGTTAATTACCTAAGAGGCAATACATGGTTCTATGGAGATAGTTATGAGCGAGTGCCATATCAACACGCTTCAACAACATAAGTACTGTGTTGGCATTTATTTCAAGAATCGGGACTTAAATCCGCATGCAGTAAGCAAATGCCCAAAATATATATTTCATGTTTAGAACCAACGGGACTCGAACCTGCAACCTTTGGCACCAGTCGCCAAGTTGAAATGGGAAACTCACATATCCCCTCGACCAAATCCCCATTCTCAAAAAAATATGGTTCAATGCAGGTAGTTATAAGCAAGTGCCATATCGATACGGTTCTGCAGTATAAGTACTGAGTTTGCATTTATTTCAAGAATCGGGTACTTAAATCCGCCAGCAACAAGGAAATAGAAAAAAATATATATTTTATGTTTGGAACAAGTGGGACTCGAACCTGCAATCTTGGGCACCAGTCGCCTAGCTGAAATGGGAAACGAACATATCCACTCGACCAAATCCCCATTCTCAAAAAAGAATTGTTCAATGGAGGTGGCTATGAGCGAGTGCCATATCAACACGGTTCTGCAGTATTAGTACTGAGTCGGCATTTATTTCCAGAATCGGGGACTTAAATCCGCCAGCATCAAGAAAATGCCAAAATATTTATATTTCATGTTTGGAATGAGCCGGACTCGAACCTGCAAACCATTGGCACCAGTCACCCAGGTGAAATAGGAAATGCACATATCCACTCGACCAATCGTATGTCCAGAGTGGGTTTCAGTTTGTAAAACTTAACCCGGGTATGATGAGACAGGTTACTTAATCCTGTTTGATCCCTGTGCAGTCAAACGCTTCCACAATTTATGAGTGTATAAAAAATATAGTATTTAGATGAAAAACTGACTTTTTTCCTGAGGTTGAATTCTCCCATTCTTTATGTATATGCGCCCTGTATCGGTATATAAGCTGAAACGCATGACATGGTTTACACTTTCATGTAATTTTATGATTTGCACGTTATGCTGGACATTAGCAAAAAACAAAAATGACTATACAAAGATATGGGATACTTTTATTACTCAAACTCTCATGACCAAGATGATGTAGATTTCTTAGTTTTTGTACAGGTTTTGGCAAAGGAATAACAAATGTTATCAAGGTTGAGATGCACCACTCTGTTATATTCGTTGTGCTTATCCAAAAATTAGGGTTAAAACAGCCCAAATCTTGTTCCATTTGGTACTGAGGTGCATTGGTGAAAATGTATACAGCTTAAAAGTTTACTGTTGTAAATTGGACTTACTTTATATCTCTAGTCGTTAATTTTTCAGTTGGATGCATGGATAGACATTTTAGCTTTAACTTGAACTTACTTTAATCAAGATGTCACACAGTGGCATGCCCATTTTCTTAACCTTTGCATTTTGAGATGATATTTTCTATGTATCCCCTCATCATTGTCATTTCCTGGGCAAAGTGGAAGTCAATGTGCTGCCAATGATGAAGAATCTTAATCGTAATTTACTTGTTCAAAGAGGAAGTCTCTGTACATCATATGATCTTAAAGATAACTTGTAATCTAATCATATGACTTCATTTCATATGTAATCCTAACTAGACGAACATCACATGCAATGGTATATCATTGGTTAATCTGTCAGCATGCCCACTTGAATTCATGACTGGTCGAAACAAAAACACACACATACAGAGGTGTCTAAACCCAAGGAAGTAGCAAGTAGGTTGCTTGATCAAGTGCGTGGGTCACAGTGATATGTTCAATTGCATTTTGATTTTGATAAAAATTCTAATCTGAAATCACCTCCCTTTACTCAACTCATCACTCATTCAGATCAAATCGAGCACAGTCACTCTGATAAGCACAAGTTGAGTCCCTGACCCTCTTGTTTATCTGTACATTATGCATTGAATTTTCACATGGCAGTCATGGTCTATTAATAATTTCTTGCCAGAGCATGGTATCATATCCTCCATTTTGCATGCAGAATGTTCTCTTGGTTTGTTTGCAATATGCTACCACCTGAATTTATTAAGCATTCATAACATATGCTGTGCTAATTTCTATATCTCATGTCATAATGACAAATACATAATATGATACCATTTTGGTTGGTAGTTTTTATTTTTTATATATTTTAAGGTGCAGATCAAACCCTCGGGCAAAACATCATCAATTGATAGATTAAGGGCAACAAGAGGGACCACCCAGGACACTCTCGCTAAGTCTGGTCTGGCAGCCCATCATCCAATTCAGCACATGGAGGAGTACAGGTGCTACATTCAACGTTTTTCTGGATACAACAAGGCCCCCCAAATGACCTCGCAGTATTCAACTTATGTATCAAGGTTTCTGTACTTCCACCAACCTGCTGCTGTGGATTGGCATGGAATTCTTGACTTGAAAACTGTGGAGGCATGGATCAATGCACTTCGGGCAGAGACCACAATCCAAAGTGCAACCTTGCAGGTGTACTTAGATGCAGTGACAATGGCGGTGGATTTTGTGATGGAGAAGAAGGAAATAACCTCTACTGATCCACAGTTTCTCCAAGGCTTGGAGGTCAGCAAAAAGTTGAAGCTGCTGAAAAAGTCATTGGGCAAGGACAAGAAAAAGAGAAGAGCATACAACATCCAAAAACTATCAACTCCTGGCTACCTTCCTGAAAGTACAGATATTGACAAACTTCTCAAGAACCAGCTCCTGAAGGATAAATTCCACAGATTTTGCTCGAGTGATGGGCGTACACTGAATGGCCCACAGCTAAAATGGTGCACAGACTACATAATGTCGCGCATTGCACTCCCCAATGCCCAACGCCCAGGAGCCATTGCAAATATGAATAAGAAGGAACTAGAGTCAGGATGCTGGCGGGTGGAGGAATACACCAGCCAGAAATTGTTTGTTGTCTCAGTCCTTGAGCACAAGACGGCAAGCGAGGGTTCAGCAGAGGTAACTATGGACCCAACGACACACGATATGCTGCAGGCCTACCTCCAAAACATTAGACCCTGTATTACTGCAGCACAAGGATGCGAACAACTTGTATTTTTGAGCAACTCAGGCACCAAAGTAAAGAATATATCAGGACCCAAACGCCTATACAAGATCTTGGAGGAGGCAGGCGTCAAGGCCAAGAGCTTGACACAATTTCGCATCGCAGTTAGTGGGGAATGTGCAGAAGCACTACCAGATGTGCTTATGAATAAGGTAGCACAACACCAGTCACACAGCCGTGCAACTTCTAAAGCATACTATGAGGCAAGGACTTCCAAGTCAACTGCAGCAACAGCATTCTGTCTTATGGCTGAGGTGCGAAAAAAGGTAGGCTGAAAATAATGACCTTATTGGAACATTCTTTGGTTTTTTATGACATTCAGGGATTTCATACCATATTTCATACAAGCATCTGTCAAATGGAGTTGGATCTTATACCAATAAAACCATGCAAACATGAGGCAAAATACATGAATGTTTCTTTTTTGTTCTCAAAAATAATGTAAAGATAAGGACGATGGCTGATTGGAACCTAATGAGTATCAGAAGTAACTTTGCATACCATTAACTCTCAAAGGTGAAGATCATTTCCAGTACGAATCGTTACTTGTATAATCTTTTACTTGTGTTATCTATGTTACAATTTTACCACCTGTACTTGTTAAAAATTGAAAGAAACATTTCTACATCAGAGTTGCATGTTTGCATCACATACATACGTATACACATACATACATACATACATATATACATACATACATACATACATACATACATACATACATACATACATACATACATACATACATAAAGGCATATATGATATTGCAAATTCATCATTCAGTATTGTATTGGTTAATATAGGAAGACTTCATTATGTTATGATGGAAGTTCATATTTGCAGGGTGCAGAGAGGGCAATAGAACAGTCCCCAGGTGTTACAGAAACAAGTGCATCAGACTGCCAAATGGTACATAGTTTTGATTTCACCTCATCAATGAGTCTTATTCGTGCATAACTAACAATGTAAACGAGTATCAATTTAAACTTTGCATTGCAAACTAACCAATTGCAAATATAAAGAAACTGTGTCAAACCCCTATGAAAAGAAATACTGGGTTTTTGATAAGATACTCTTTGCCTTTACAAAATACATGTAATATTATACTTTTAGTATTCAAAGACAGTTCAACCCACAGGGAATCTTGACTTTCTGATCCCTTGTTTTGTTACAGCATTTTTCATCTTATTATTGACAGTATGAGTGTCAGTCAGCTGAGCTTTTAGGCTGGGTGGGGATCCATCGTCCTTCCATCATCCGTCTGTTCACAATTTACATTTCTTGACTTCTACAAAATCACGAGCCAGATTAAGTTCAAACTTGGTATCAATGTTCCTCTAGTGGCTTTCCATCAAGTTGTTTCAAATGGTCCTGCTGACGTGATTTTTAAATTTTTTTTAGCTCAACTGACTTGTCAGTCAGCTGAGCTTTCAAGGGGCTCAGTCATCCATCGTCTATCATCAATTTGTCATCGTTCATCTGTCATCCTTCCACAAGTCACCTCTTTGTATTTCTCCAAAGCTGTTGCACAGATTCACTTCTAACTTGGTGATATTGTTTCTCTGGTAAGTTTCTATCAAGTCTATTCCATTGTTATGCCCAACAGGTTTTTGTATATGTTATGTCCTAAGGTCACAGGGCCACTTTTCCAAGTTTGAAATTGATAACTAGAGACCTTGACCTCATCCCCAAAGTCACATGGCTATGTATACAGCTTTTTTCTGCTCGCTTGATAACTCTAGAACTGTGGGGGCTAGGATCTTCATGTTGCACATGGTGGTGGTCCTCTGTAAAGGCCGAACTAAGAGAGTACATGGATGGCCTTGCTATCTTTCCAAAGTCATAGGGCTAATGGTGTGATGAATGTTTAGGTCAGCTGGACATGGGCTGTTCTGACAGCTCAGTTGTTTTCATTTATTTGAAGGTTAATGAAGAAGCAACTCAGAAGAAAAAGGTAAGTTAACTTATGCTACATTTGCTTCAATTAGAATGTACTTGCCCCAGAATGAAATTTTCAAAATATGGAGGCCCAGTTGCAATGTGTCATAAAGAATTATCTACCACCTGTATTTAGTGGTTGAAAATATCTGGATGCTATGCTCCTGCTACCAGAAAAAAAATTGTGCTCTGTATGGATGTCAGAAATTTCACCATGTTTTTATTTTGCCCTTTCAATGCTACAAGTCTAAATTAGAAGGCAAATGTTGTCCTTGACGTGAAATCAGCCAATCAGATATTCTCATTCCCCTGCTCCTACCTGCGAAGAGTTTCTTAGTGACCCCCTTTCTGACCCAAGCACGTGATTCTGTGATCCCGCCTACCTTTGTATAATGAGGACAACAAAGCTGGAAATGAGAAACAAAAATATCAAATGCCTTGCAATTATAAAAGAAAACGCCATTCGATAAACCAGAAGCGGTCGTAAATGAAAAGGTTCCTACCTTCCACATTTTTGCTTCTTCCTCCGGAAGGACTGGATCTGCTTTCCTGACATGTACTCCAACTCCTTGAGTAGTTAAAGTTTTCATTTTTTTCATTTAACGCCAGACAGAAATTGGAAAATGTGGCATCGTCAGTTTTGAAAAAGTTCACATGCTTATCATTTTCCCGTAAACATCGCTGGAGGCCAAGGCATATTTGTTCCAGCGTTGCAGGAGGATAGGGCTTTCCATCTTTACGACGTGTTTCTTGCACAAACAAACAAATCCAGTGTGCCAGGCTGGTAGTATTCATCAGCAAAATATCTTCCTGAAATGGATAGAAATCACTCCGTATGGTTTCTGGCCTTTCATTGCCCCAAAGTGCCCATTGACGCCACACACCCACTGCCCACCTGTTGGTGTCTCGCGTGTTTTTCAGAACGGCCTCTTTAATTCGTTGCTTCAATTCACAAGGCAAAACAACTTCTTGAAACCTGGCACTATCTCCTTGAGGTTGTTGCTGCCTTTCAAAAAATAATTGCTGTGTGGTAATTTCCAACAGGTCTCCGGGAAATTGCAAGTCCTGACAGAAATTCAGTGCAGCCTCCATGTTATAGAGCTCCATTTTACTCAAGTGAGCCGGGAAAACAAATCATGGAGTGCACGTGGAGGAAGAGTTGCTTGATATTATGCAATATCTTATGAATAAAATTGACAGCCTTCTCACTGACTAAAATACATTTGGTGGTTTCTGATTGGACAAGATTTACCTTCTAAATATGTAAGAAGGCGTTAAGAATCTCCTTGTGATATACAGGGGTGGAGTGAAGCGTAGCCCCTGTATATCACGAGGAGATTCTTAATGCCATCTTATGTATACGTAACAATGACTCCTGTGGTGTAAGAGGTTCGTTATGAAGTCCATTGGCACCTCAATACTAGATAAATCATGCACACATCCCTGCCATTATCTTATAATGGAACATTTTTGTTTAGAGCAATAATTATTGAAGTATGAGCTTAGCTGTCCTGTCCATATAACATCAAATTGCCTGCATGATCAATATTCTCCAAATAAGTTCATATGAAAAGCAGTTTGGATGATTCTTGTCTGCTGGGATTTACAGTGCAGTTCACTTGAAAGTGTTTTCCACTTCTATTTTTCAAAACAGTCTTTAAGTTATGTGGTCACTATGACATCTTATTATCGTTGGATGTAGAGTTTATAATGTATCTCTTGGTGGATATTCAGTTCTTGCTGTATACCTGGTGGTGTTCATGATGATGGCTTGTCAAAGCTTGAAAGTTGTTGGCTTGCACGGATTTCTGGACAGTCATATTGAATTCTAATGATATCTTTCTCTAGGGCTGGCCCCTTTTTATTTTCCAGGGCTATATTATGGTCAACTTGATAATATGAATATAAGAAACCTGTATATTTATATTGCATAGAATCAGGCATTCAGCAAAGATGAAACAGAGAAAGTGCAAGCTTTTTTTACTGCCGAAATCTCATGTAAGACAGTCCCAAGCCTGAAAACGTGCAGAGCCTTCCTCGACTCACATCATGAGGTCCATCGTCAAGCTAAACAAATCCAAGACAGGGTTAGGACCATTTTGGAGTCGAATGGCAAGGTATGTATGTATGTATGTATTTATGTATGTATGTATGTTTGTATGTATGTATTTATGTGTGTCTGTGTGTATGTATGTATATGTAAATAGAAATTCATGTATGTATGTGTACGAATGTATGTGTGGATATACAAATGTGTGTACGTATATGTAGATGTATATATATATATATATATATATATATATATATGTGTATATATATATATGTGTGTGTATGTGTGTGTATGTGTATGTATAAATCAATACATGCATGAATAGATGGTTAGAAAGATGGATGGGTGTTTTAGGTTCACATGTGACATAGATATACACTTTGAACATATATAGATATGTATGTGCAGATGTATGTATAAAGGTAGGTAGGTAGTCTTGACATTCAAATACAGATTTTACGATTATATGTATACAGATTATTTAAAACTCCATTTAGAATATAATGTTATCCAATAGCGTCAAAATGAAAATCAGTCACATGAATGATTTATTTTACTTTATTGTAGTCAATATTACATAGTCATGTTACAAATTAAACTTTGCTTATTGCATTTTAAATGACATTATTTCCATATTTCCATCTGCCAGAATAAAGCAGCAAAGAAGAAGAAAATTGCGCACCACCTACGGTAAAGAGCATTTTGAAACATCCAAATAATTCCAGGATGATGCAGTAGTTTTTGTCCCAAATGACAGTGTGACTAGGGATGCTCTACTTCCATAATTTAAACAATCGGACATCAGAAAATCAGAGCTGTTTATCAAAATGGGAAATCAGAGAGGGCTTGCTTCCGATTTTCATTTTCATGAATTTTCTGTATACTTTTTGATTCTCAGATACACTTCCATAACAACTAATTTGCCTTTTTATTTGTTAAGGTATGTGATAACCTATTTATTGTAAAAACGCGAGTCACCTGACAAATGAAGCCAGTATTATTTTGCATTTTCTGATTGTGTATTCTTATGTCGAAAATTGGGATCGGAAGTGAAAATTGGAAAATGAAAACATCAAAAAAAAGGAAAATTGAAAAAGTCAAATTTGGACAATTCCTAAGTGTGACTTCATAAGAATACTAGTTATGACACTGTCTTTTTTATTTATTTAGTTAACTTTTGTATTGCCGTATCCGCCTATATTCGAATTAAACTCACTCAAATCACTATAATCTTGTAATAATCATATTTCTAAGAGCAAAGACCTTTCATTCAAGAGGCAACAAGCCTATAATTCCGTTAAAATTTTGATCTGGCAACAACTTTCCTCAGCGCACGTTGCAAGCAAAGTGCGCCTACTAAAGCTGTTGACTTAGTTTTGAATTTGGCATTGAAAGAGTTAAGGAATGACAAATTTTAAAGTTTCAATTCGATATTTGAATATTTGACGCACGTTTTCTGGTAAACATTCCACTGAAATGGTAAAGTATATGAATTTAATCAGGCAATAAATCAATAACTTGTTTATATGTATTCATTCATTTTACTCCTCTGGACTGTTACAAGTCAGTCAAAGTCTGCACACTTTGACTTGTTTCCAACTAGAATATACAGAAATCTCGCCAGTTAATTCACCGCCCTCGTGGCATGTAAAGAAAAACTCTGGACAGTAGAAGTTGCTGGAGAGACTGTTAGACCAGTGAATGGTGCTTAAATGTGCTGATTCATGAGAGCGTCTCAGATGTCACTATGAAAACTGTGGTCCTTTTCTTGTGCCATACTCGATCTTGGTTATATATGTTTGTAAAAATGTTGTGAAAGTGTAACTTGCAACATTACGTATATTTGATATCGATAGAGCCACAACAGCAAGTTAATGGGCCATTAAGCCCTCTCACATTGTGGATAATCATATCTGTCACATAAATATAAATGGCCGCATTTCAAACCTCTTTCATTTTGTTATTTGAATTTTCGAATTTAGGTAGAGATTTTTCACAGTAATACTTTTAAAGTGTTCAAGTCCACATCAAATTAATTTTATATATTTCATCTCGTCTCAAATAATCCATACATATATTTTGTAAATCGGCAATAGTTATTACATTTTGCTGATATTAAGTTGTTTTTCTCTCTTTCAAGGTGTGTCTTTTACATTCCTCGCTTTTAAACAAATGTTCTATTCAACAGGGTGCGTCTTGCAAGCAGACCCGAGGAGAAGGCCACAAATGTCAAGGAGGATTAGTGTCGCACACTAGAATGTGTTGCAGGCTATGACTTATCTTCTTTGTTGGATAATATAGTTATATTTTGAACATTTTGTATGGGGTGCCAGACTGTTGATATGGTGTACAAACAGATGGGGGTCGGTAAAAACTTCATGTGAATGGGACGTTATAGTGCATATCATTAACTCTTAAGGTCATTGACATATTTTTGAGTACCATTTGGTACTTATTTCTTCCAAATTGGAACAATTTTATTTAGTTGTTAAATACGTTAATTGATGTGTATAGATGTTTACGCTTAAATTAAATAGCCTAAATTCAAGTGTAAACCCGTGTAAATTGGCAAAAGTGAGAAGTACTGGCATTTTTCTTGCAAAAGTTATTAGCTTGAGAATCAGACGTTGGGAACTTTGTTCTCATTTCTGAGAGTCATGAATTTCTATAAACAGAGGTGTATCAGATTTTAACTATTTGTTCACAGTCCTGAGAGTCATGAATTGCGATATACACAGTTGATCTGATTTTTGTCATTAACTCTTCACTATTATATTCAATATCTTTTTCCATATCATCAGCTTTCTGTAACGCACCTCTGGTGCAATGCACCCAAATAGGCCATAGAAATCTGTTCATCTGTGCCATTACCATTTAATTGTAACTGTAGTGATGCCGCACTTGAATGAAATCTCTTTTTGCAGGAAATATCAATGACCAAATCATTATAATTCACAACAATTAAATTTTCATTGGAATCATCTCTGCACTTGGAAAGCTTTATACATATGTACTGAGGCTTAAGACAGTTCCATATATAGATACTTTGCCTGGACTTCATAATATGCAGAGCTGTTACGCAGTTTTGCTCTCTAATACTTAAGTGTCTATTATTATTTTTTGGTGGATAATTCTAGCCATAGATCATATCAGTGGTCTATTTAAAAGTAAACATTGGCAATATTTATTTTGGAAATAAAGATGATGAAAAGACTGCTCATGTAATAAAGGAATATAGTAAGCAATGTATTTTAAAATGAGGAATGATATCAATGGTTCTGTTTTTTCAGGCATTCATTGCAATCATATTGATTTAGTAAACACAGATTCGAAAAAAAGCTGAAAGAACGCACTACTTCCTGTGTAAGAAATGCACCCATATTAAGCATGCATAATGTCAATTCTTTCTGGATAAATCAAGAAATATAAAGTAAATGTCATATTGCAAAGTGCTTAACTATACTGAATTACACATTTATTTCATTTGGGGTGTTTTTACCTGGGACTCCAGGTTTCCTACTCAATTATAACATGGGCAACTGATTTATACCATGGCCTGAGAAGGTATATGCTCATATTAAATTTCTATTAAGTTAAAAAAACAATAAATCCAATAAACAAGAGAACTAAACAAAATATACAAGTGTCAGTTGTATATGTTAGAAGGTTTCGACTTACTTGGTCTCACTAAATGTCTTAAAATATAATTTCATGAAATCCTAAACCCATTACCAGATAAGGTACGAACATAATCCAGATCCATTTGTTGAGTATGATAAAAACATAACACTCGAGAAACTACAAAAATATGAAGAGTAAACAAATATGTGAGGGTGTTATGGTACTAGGTTTTATATACTATTGTGCTTGGCTTACCTACCCAGTCTAAAATATTGAAAATACAATCTCAACTAATCGTTAACCTGTTGCAATATTAGGTTTAGATTTATGTCCAAATGTTGGGTATGATTAAAACTACTATAAACCACAAAAAGCAAAACAAACTAAAGAAAAAAAGTACACAAAATTTACCGGGTCGGTGTTATAGTTTTAGCTTTTATATATTATGATGTTCCAGTTACCTTGTCTTAATAAAGAGTATGTAAATATAATCTTATCTAATCGTGAAGCTGTTAGCATTATATAAGCTATCCAACATGATCCAGCATCCAGATATTGAGTACGATGGACAAAATAATACCTTTGAAACCACGAAAATAAGAGGAGTGAACAAAATTTGGCAGGGTCAGTGTTAAGCTTTACATATTATGTTTGACTTACTTTTCCTGTCTAGAATGTTTAAATTGTAATCTTGACTTAACCTAAACCTGTTACCATGCTGGGTTCAGGACCCAAGATTGTGTATGATAAGAAAAAAATGATCATAAACCACCACCAAAAGACAAAAAACAAAAAACAAAAAAGTAAACAAAATATACCAGGGTCGGTGTTATGGCTTTAGGGTTTATTTGTCGTGATGTTTGAATTATTTGGTCTTAACCCAGTGTTTGGAAATATAATTTTATCTAATACCTAACATGTTACCATATAAGGTATCCCACTGCGTCCAGTTCCCGATGTTGAGTACGATGAAAATATAACGCTCTTGAAACCATGAAGATAAAAGCGTGAACAAAATAGGCCAGGGTCGGTGTTATGGTATTAGGGTTCATATATTATAATGTTTGATTTACCTAATATATCCTAAACCTGTTACCATGTTACATCCAGGTCCAAACGTTGTGTGTAATAAAAAATAACCATAAGCCACCAAAACACAAATAAATAAATAAATAAAATATCCCAGAGTCGGTGTTATGGGTTTAGGGTTTTATGCTATGATGTTTGAGTGTCTTTGTCTCAACACAGTGTCTGGCAATATTATTTTGTATGATTCGAGACCTGTTACCATAAAAGCTACGCAACAAGATCTAGATCCGGATGCCGAGTATGATAAAAAAAATAACAGTCATAAAAGCAGAAAATAAGAAGAGTGAACAAAATATGCCAGGGTCGGTGTTATAGTACTAGGGTTTCTATGCTATAATGTTGAACTTACCAAGCCTCTATACAAGGTTTGAAATATAATCTCAACTAATCCTAAACCTGCTAGAATATTAGGTACAGGCCCAAACATTCTATATGATAAAACAATAAGAATCATTATTCCACAAATACCACAAAATTGCACGTAATATGTCAGGTTAGCTCTTCTGGTTTCACGGTTTTTATGTTATAAAATCTTAATTTGAAACTCTGAATAGAAATTTAGAGGTCTTATCTTAAATGCCTTTCACACAATAACAATTCTAGAAACAACAGGTTCAGAACCACAAGTTGAATATGATATAAAAAGGTTAATCCTAAAACTACGTATTAAAATCAGCACAGCCAGTGGACTAGCTTTGGCTTTTTCATTATGCATATAATTAAAATAATCCTAATTAGAATAGTCACTGATTAGTAGGCTAAAACATCCTGTAAAGAAAACTTTTCATCAGGTTTATTCAAATTGATATGCATTCACAGCAAAACTCTTCACTGACACTGTACCAAACACACCGACCCTAGACCGACCCCAGACCGACCCTATAGGGTCGGTGTTATAGCCCTAACCCTAACCCTAACTTTTGGTTTTGGGTTTTTTTTTGGGTGTGCCAAAATTTGAGATGGACCCTAAGGATTAACCTGGTGTAAAAAAATATGGGGGTAATTTTTTCTTTTGCACCCCATGGGGTGATGAATAGGAGACTGGCCCCAGACTGGACCCAGAGGGCCACTTTTATGGTCCTTTTGGGGTAATTTGGGGGTTTTGGGGTTCATCTTTTTTTTATGACCTAAATCTTATACCAAAATTTTTTATACCACCCAAGGAGAATTTTCACTAAAAAAAAAATCCCCTTTTTTTTGGTTAGCCCCCAAAACCAAGAAGCATGTAAATCTGGCCCTGTTGGGCCAGTGTTATGGTTTTACGGATAATGCTTTTTTCTCATATTGCGCCAGAATATCTCTTGCACTGTGAAATACAATTTTCTTCAATAAAAAATTTTGTGGAAAACCGCAAATTAACCCTGCAGCCATAAAACCGGCCCCGAGCCCTTCAGGGCCAGTATTATGGTGCTGGGGCAATTTTATTTTTGTTCATATTAGACCAAAAAATTTCTTGCACTCTGAAACTCAGTTTTGTCATCAAAAGTATCCTGTCGGAAAATCCTTAAGTGCCATAAGACCGGCCCTGGCTCTCCAGGGCCAATATTATGGCACTGCAGCCATTTATTTTGTTGTTGTTGTCATTTTGGATAAAAATATTCCCTGCACTCTGAAAGTCACATTTCTGCATTTCAAATATCATATGCAAAGCAACCGTAACCGTAATTTGGGGTGTCTGGGTTTTGGGGTTTTTAAGAAATATGCCAAAATTTCAGTTGGACCCTAAGGATTAACATAATGTAAAAAAATGGTAGGAAATATTTCTGTTACCCCCAGGGGGCATTGTATAGGAGACCGGCCCTAGATCAGCCCTATAGGGCCAGTTTTATGATCCTTTTGGGGGTTTTCGGGGGGTTTTGGGTTCATCATTTTTTTGATGACCTAAATGTTATACCAAATTTTTTTATACCACCCAAGGAGTATTTTCACCAAAAAAAAAAAAAAAATACATTTCCTTTTTTTTTTGGTTTAACCCAAAAAAACCAAGTGGTATATCAAACCGGCCCTGTGGGGCCAGTGTTATGGTTCTACCGATATTTTTTTCCCCTCATATTGAACCAGAATATCTCTTGCACTGTGAAAAATATTTTTCTGCAAAAACATTTTTTCTATTAGAAAACCGCAAATTAATCCTGCAGCCATAAAACCGGCCCTGGCCCTAAAGGGCCGGTATTATGGCGCTGGGGCTATTTTATTTTTTCTCATATTAGAACAAAAAATTCCCTGCACTCTGAAACTCAGGTTTCTCATTACAAAGTATCCTGTCGGAAAACCCCAAAGTGCCATAATACCGGCCCTGGCTCTCCAGGGCCGGTATTATGGCACTGCGGCCATTTATTATTATTTTTGGTCATTTTGGATAAAAAAATTCCCTGCACTCTGAAAGTCACTCTTCTACTTTTTAAATTTCATATGCGAAGCAACCCTTACCATAATTTGGAGTTTTGGGGTTGTCGGAAAACCCTAAAGTGCCATAATACCGGCCCTGGCTCTGCAGGGCCGGTATTATGGCACTGCGGCCTTTTAATGTTTTTTGTCATTTTGGATAACAAAGTTCCCTGCACTCTGAAAGTAGCTTTTCTGCTTTTTTACATATCATGTGGGAATTAACCCTAACCACAACTTGGGGTTAAACGATTTTTTGGGGGTGTTTTAAAATTTGAGATATGGTCTAAGGATTAGTATGGTGTAAAAAAAATTGGGGGTAATTTTTTTCAATTAACCCTTATGGAGGGTTAAATATAAAACTGGCCCTGGAATGGCCCTATGGGGCCACTGTTATGGTCCTTTTTGTTTTTTTGGGGGGGGGTTTGGGTTTTTTTTGTATATTTTTTGATCCCCATTGTATACCATTTTTTTTTTTAACACAAAGGAATATTTTCATCAATGAAAATTTTGTCCATATTATGAGATTTTACCCCAAAATTACAGTGGTATATAAAACTGGCCCTCCCAAAAGCCATAAAACTGGCCCTGTAGGGCCAGCTTTATGGCTTTGGTCCCGGGGCAAATTTGTATCTCGTCATATTTCACCCATGTTTACCCCATAATATAATATCAAATTTCCTGCAATAAAATTTCTTCTGCCGAAACCCAAGAGCCATAACACTGACCCTACATGGCCAGTTTTATTTTCTAGGTTATACTGAAAGTTGAAATAGAGCCTCAGGATGAACATGGTGTAAACATGGGATAATTTTTTTTTCAATTGAGGGGGGGGGGGAGCAATTATAAGACTGGCTCTTGACTGGCCCTATAGGGCCGGTGTTATGGTCTTTCAAGACTGTTTGGGGTTTGGGGTTTGTTTTTAATTTTTTTTTGTGATGACTATTTTATTCAAAATATTTTTTACACCCAAAGGAAAATTTTCACGTGTGAATTTTTTTTCGAAAGTTGGAGAATGAACCCCAAGATAACAGTGGTATATAAAACTGGCTCTGGAATGGCCCTATAGGGCCAGTGTTATGGCCTTTTTTGGGTGGGGGGGTTATTTGGGGTTTTGGGGTTTCTATATTTACTTGTAATCCATATTGTATACCACTTTTTTTACATCCCAAGGAATATTTTTGCCTATGTAAACTTTATGATCAGAATTAACCACAAAGTACAGTGGTATATAAATATGGCCCTTCCAGGACCACAAAGCTGGCCCTACAGGGCCAGTATTATGGTCCCAGGAAAAAGTTGAATCCTCTATATTTCACCCATACATACCCCATAATGTAATATCAATTTTGCAGGACTAAATTTTTTTCTGCCATGACCCCAGAGCCATAACACCGACCCTACAGGGCCAGTTTTATTCCAAGGTTACCAGACTTTTTGGGAAGTGCTAAAATTTGAGAAAAAAAAGGCGACTTTTGGCAATTTACCACAATTATTGGTGGCGACCTATAAGACTGGCCCTGGACTGCCTCTGTAGGGCTATTGTTATGGTCTCTTTGGGGGGTTCTTTAGGGTTTTGGGGTTTCCAATTTTTTGTGATCCCAATTTTATATTAGAATATTTTAACCCCTTAAGGACATTTTCACCAATAACATTTAAAAAATATTAGGAGTATATACCCGATAATGACAGTTGTATATAGAACTGGCCCTCTAGGGCCAGTTTTATGGTTCTTGGAGAAGTGTTTTGTTAGGGTAGTACAGCAGATTATTCCTTACAATGTGAAAAACAATTTCGGTTCAAGGATACCTTTGTCATGATAACCTGAGAGCCATAAAGCTGGCCCTACAGGGCCAGTATTATGACCTTGGGCAAATTTGTTTCTTCCCATATTTCACCCAAACATTCCCCATAATGTAATAACAATTTTGCTGCACTAAAATTTTTTCTGGCAAAACCCCACAGCCAAAACTCTGACCATACAGTGCCAGATTTATGGTCCTGAGGCAGATATTCTACGGGGTAGGAGGGTGTAGCGGGTGTTATATAAGACTCTCTCTTGGCTGGCCCTGAAGGGCCAGTGTTATGGTCTTTTCAAAAATGTTTGGGGTTTAGGATTTCATATTTTTTTGTGATGACTTTTTTATGCAAAATATTTTTTATACCCAAAGGAATAATTTTCAACAATAAAATTGTTTCCATATTTGGAAAATATACCCCCCTAAATTACAGTTGTATATAAAACTGGCCCTCTAGGGTCAGTATTATGGTCCTGGGGAAAATTTGTTTTTCCCATATTTCACCCAAATATTACTCATAATTAAATAACAATTTTGCTGGTCTAAAAGATTTTCTGTCACAGCCCCAAAGCCATAACACTGGCCCTACAGGGCCGGTTTTGTGGTGCAGGGGCATTTTTTCCAAGGTTACCAGACTTTTTGGGATGTGCTAAAATTTGAGAAAAAAAGGGCGACTTTTGGCAATTTACCAGAATTATTGTTGACGACCTATAAGACTGGCCCTGGACTGCCTCTTTAGGGCCATTGTTATGGTCTTTTTGGGGGGTTCTTTAGGGTTTTGGGGTTTCCAGTTTTTTTGTGATCCCAATTTTATATTAGAATATTTTAACCCCTGAAGAAAAAGCTGCGATTTTTACATAACATATGACCGAGTTAAATCAAATTTAAGGAAATGGGCCATATGGTGGCCATTTTGTCACGTGACCAGCTAATCTTGTTTTGCTTATAACTTCATAAATATTTGTCCAAAAATTTTCATTTTTCTACCATTTGAAAGCTTTCGCTCTGAAATTTTCATTTCCACCACTATATAAATCTACGTCTTTTTCTGTATTTTTGACATGACCCCTTTACCCATAATTCTCTCTGATTCCTCTCTGCCGCTAGATTTGTAACGGATGATCCACATTGGTAAGTACTGACACTTTAAACACATTTAAGTGTATTTTTAAGTGATGTATGCAGAAGAATTTGCTAGGACGTATTTATTAAGAGTGTTAGCCCCTCACAGAAGATGTTTTTTTTTGCGAGCTACAGTTGAAAACAATGCCAAAAATAGCTAACAAAAATGACAGAGCAGCCTCTTGAACAGTATATGAGGACGTAAAGGTCATGAATAAGGACATGGAGGGACCATATCAAAAGTGTCGATTTCCAAAATATAATATCATTAATGCTTCTACTGTAACACCTTGCACCTTAGACCACAGGCAAATGCTACTGACCTTATTGTTTCTATTACAAATATGATGATTGTTGGCCGCACCTGCAGATACTTGGCGCTATTTGTCGGCACATAGATGCCGCAAAAGCGCCACGCGGGTGCCCATAGCGCCCCCTGGCGATCGCTAAAATGACTGCAAAAGTATTATTGTTGCATAAATCTAATGAAAGTCCTGGCATTTCATTAGTACGGACCCCACCATCATTTTATCGAGCAGAGCGAGTGCTTGTTACGCCCTTCCGGCATTGGCGACAACGTCACCCTTGGCACCACGCAAGCGCCCCGGGCGATCGCTAAAATGACTGCCAAAGTATAATAATTGCATAAATTCAATGAGAGTCCTGCGATTCAGCAGTAGAGAGCCCATTATTCTTTTATGGACCAAATCGAGTGCTTATGACGCCTTGGCGCCATTGGCGACAACTATCCCCCTTTGGCGCCATGCGTCTCTGACGATCGCTGAAAATGATGGCAAAGGATAATTATTGAATACATACAATCAAAATATTGCACCTTCATTAGTACCGACCCTATTATCTTTTTAATCGACCAGAGCGAGTGTTAGTTCCAACAAAGTTATCTTGATGAGATTAGGTGCTATTAGTGGCACCAGAAAACCTTAGACAGACACTGATGTTTGAAGGCACTCACGTACAAAGACATGGACTGGCACCCGTTATCAACTGCTAAACGTCATTTGCAAGTGAAAATTATTGCATATACTCTGTGCATGTTCTGCCTGGTGAAAGGTACTAACACACTCATTGCCTTACCAGGTTAGTGACTTATTGCACCACCTTACAACTACAGGCTAATACCAGCTCATTTTGGCGCCAATGTGCGATCAACAGTGACACCTGGCGGTCGTTAAATGTGATTGAAATTGTAAATAAATGAATAATGATTCAACAAGACAACATTTCTTGAAATTTAAATAAAGAAGACCATTTCTTTTATAGACATCACAGAATCACCAAGACTTGCGACAGGCAATAGCCGGGTGGCAACTGGAAGTTTAAGTTAACCACTCAATTTTAGAAACTGTGAACTTCTCAAACCTTGAGTGCCAAGCATTAGTATAAATGAGTTAATGCTTCAGCTTTCTGTTAGAAGTGTCGAATGACTTGTCTTCCAAACAAAATAAGATATTATTTCTAACATCAAGCAAGGTAGTAAAGGCTACATAAATTATGACTAAATGTAATTTATTATCATTTAATCACACAAACTCCAACCGATTCTTTGCTTGTCATTGACAGGAAACATTTTCTGAAATACAAATCAAAATTACAATTTCTTTCATGGACATCATACAATCGCCGAAGCTTATGTCTACATATCTAACTGGATATTCATAAGAAACAATTGAAGAACCAATAAACCAGATAAGTACTGGGCTGACCATACAGTTAGGGGATCTTATCCATTCTTCAGCTATTTTAAAGTAATTTTGTTATCTTATTTTAATGCATGTGTTGTGGAAATTTATCTGTCTCAAATTTTGTATTTAATCGTGAAATTTAATATGGTGTTTTTTAATATTACATTCTGTAACATGTGACAGTAAATTTTGCATAAATCTATGTGTTACATATCTTTACATTGTTGTTCCGTGGTGCAAGGCAATTAATGAAGTGAATGATAATTCTCAGAAAGGTTCCCCATATACACATTTGTGATAGATTTCTCCAAAGGCATAAACAGAAAGAGGTTATCTCTGTTATTAAGTTCCATAGATATTTGTTTTTTTCCTCACCAATTCATTGTGACAGTAAGGTTTAGTGAAGATATATTTTCACTACAGGGTGAAGATGCTGGGGCGCCGTTCCACACCAACGAAAACTCCTAACTTGTCCCAACTTCCACATCTGTGAAATATATGTAGTATGAGATATTAAACGATCTGCAATGGTATATTAAGATAGAGGCGTTTCTATTATATAAATGTATATATATATATATATATATATATATATATATATATATATATATATATATATATATATATATATATATATATATATATATATTGTTGGCAACATGATTTCCTCTTTTGAGTAAGATCCCAAGGAAGAGATGTTTTAGCAATCAGGCCATAGTCTAACCCTACATGGAATATAGGACAAACGTATCTGAATATACATTTTCTTTCTAATAGCAGCGGCTTTTTGGACACTGAAAATATACTTTCTTTCTATATAGAATTGTAAAGTCCATAAAAGGTACTTTGCATCCATATATATATATATATATATATATATATATATATATATATATATATATATATTGTTGGCAACATGATTTTGCATTTTGAGTGAGACATGTCTGAAGGTAGTGGTATGTTGGCAATCGGGTCATACCATAAATGATGCTATATGAGAAACGAGGTAAAAATGTCTAAAAGTACACTCTTCATCACCACTAGTTCCGTATACACGGAAAAGATATTTTTCCGTATATCATTGTAATACTCATCAAATTTACTTTGCGTTCATATACATATACATATACGTATACGTATATATATATATATATATATACATATATTTATATGTATATATATATTTATATATACAGTCATAAACATGATTGTTTCTGTAAGTAAGGGAGATCCGAAGGAAGTGATATTTCAGCAGTTGGGCCATAAGCTAATCCTATATAGAATATAGGACAAAATTGTTTGAAAATACCTTCTTCCTTTAACAGCAGTGAATCCTTCTGCAATGAAAATATATATTCTTTCTTATCTCCATTTTAAAGCCCATGAACTGTACTTTGCATCCATATTCATATTGGTTTCAATATAAGTTTTCATTTTGAGCAAGACAGATATGAAGGCAGTAATATTTTGGGAATCAGGCCATCTACTAACCCTATGTTTAATATAGAACAAAATTTTAAAAAAGTACACTCTTTTTGTACAAGTTATTTCTTATACATTGAAAATGCATTTTCTTTCTGTGCACCATTATAAAGCTCATATATTGTACTTTGCATCCATATATATATATATATATATATTTGTATGTATGTATTGTGTATGTATTGTTGTCAACATGATTTTTTCTGACCAAGGCAGATCAGAAGGAAGGGATATTTTGGCTAGGATAAAAATATCTGAGAAAAACATTCTTTTTCAAACACAAGTGATTCCTTCTACAATAAAAAATATATCCTTTTTACACACCATTATGAATCACATGAAATGTAGTTTGCATGTATGTATGTATGTATGTATGTATGTATGTATGTATGTGTTTGTGTGTTGTTCACGATATGATTTTCAAACACCAGTGACTCCTTCTACACCAAAATATAAATTTTATATTTGCACCATTGAAAAGCCCAATATATTTTGCATATATAAAAATGTTGTTTGGCAATATGATTCTTTATTTTGAGTAAGATAGATCTTAACGAAGTGATATATTAGCATTCGAGCAATATCCTAACCCTGTTTGGACAACAGGACAAAAACGTCCAAAAACTCCTCGTACAGTCCTAACATCAGTGGCTCTTCATATGCTGAAAATGTATTTTCCATTTATACACCATTGTCTATATATATATATATATATATATATATATATATATATATATATATATATATATATATATATGTGTGTGTGTGTGTGTGTGTGCAGTTGGCAATATCGTTTTGTGTTTGGAATAAAACAGGTCTGAAAGAAAGAGATATTTCGGCAATTGGGCCATTGCAATGAAACCAGTAAAGGCAGCTATATACCTATTGTGAAGCATTCACATTATGTTTAATCAGCAGGATATGCCACAGTTTGCCCTTTTAACATGCAGTGTCATCATATAGGCACAAAACTATATGAATTTTTCTTTCTGATCCAGTGTGTTGGCCTACGTGGGAAGACAAAAAATATATGAAAATACATTACTCCAGTGACTTCTGGTACACTGAAAACAAATTTTGTTTTTATACACCATTGTAAAGCCCATCAAATTTACTTTGCATCTACCCACTTCGCAAGACAACCCATGACCCTATGCCCATTGGTGCCTCGTGGCGCTTTTCTGCAGCTGCTGACACCCACTTGTGATCGCTGTAAGCACTTGCTAAAGCAGTATTATTGGATGAATCCTGTACGATATTTAGCACTATATCGCGAGAAGTTATATCTAACTCCCGGCTGGGATGAATGTCAAGGCGAATCACATGAGTTGAGGAGTTTGGGTTTTAGGAACTACAGAGCATAAGTGAAAGCTAGAATTTTAGAAAATATACCATAAACAGATTTTGTTTACTTTGAAATTTAGTAATATTTTTAAAATGTACATAATACTTAATTGGGCTGAAAACATGCTCTAATATAAGTGTTCTTCCTCTCAGTAGGAAGTTGCTATCTTTATATCTTTTTAGCATTTGTACCATTGATGTTGGTATATAAAGAAATTTGAAACATACCAAAAAGGTCTATATTGGAAGTGAACTCATTTAAAGACAAATCAATCATTACCTAAGGATACCGTTTCAGCCATCAGAGATAATGTTCAAGCTAGTTCATCAGAAAAAACGTTCATTTAGTTTTTTATTCAAGTATCGCAGTACCAACACCTCTCGTACTAACGCTAGTTGTTTTCCGAGTATAAATATTACAACAGAACCAGTAATATTATGAACTGAAGGCAAAATCTGCAAAAAACATAGACTTTTTTCATACATTTCGTTAATACATATGATGGAAGTAGGGTTGTTTATGTAATTAATACCTGCAAAAATCAAAATATTATCAGGGAGATGAGAAAAATGGCCATTTCGTTTTGCTCATAATCATGCGCGCAGGCAACAGTTGATATTAACAAACGGTAATTTATGCAAAAAAAAGTCACTTTTGAATTTTGATAGGATATGTTAACTGAATCGAAATGCAATGTCAGAAAGTATATTTCACATTTAGAAAAGGGGGTACATTATTGTTATGCAATTAAAATTATCCCAAAGTGGTGCTGCTCTTATATACATATTTTAATTCTTCTCAGCAATGCTTCCAGTTGGAAGATACTGCTAGTGATAAAACCAGGGCAGAGGCATAGGCCTCTGCAAAGCAGTCCTCAGAGGCTAAAGTAAATGAACATTCCTTTATACACATGTTCAGCTTATAGTTTTCCTTGATATACCATTATTTATTTGTATTCAAACACACGTAACATATTCTATATATTCCGACAGTATCATTAAAACAGGTTAGTAGCATTATTGAAAGCAACGTTTAAATTCATAGGTAACTTTTTAGCTCTGCTGCCCTGTCAGTCAGCTGAACTTTGTGAAGGCTTGGCATCTGTCATCCCTCTGTCTGTCGGCATTCAACCAGATCTTCCCGCTGTTGGCAAGGTATTGCTGTTCCAAATGTTGTAGTCACTTTCGATACTTTTTCTTATAGATCGTGTTGCATTTTACTACTTGTTTGGGAGCAAAATCATTAACCACTTGTTATTCAATATTCATTGGTACTTGAGTTCAGCTTATGTACATTATTTCATTCTGCACTTTGATTTTCTTTTGCCCAAAACGAAGGGTTTTTGTCTTTATGATGTAGGTTAATATGCTGAAAACTCAAACGGTAACATAATATAAATTTTAATTATGCACGTACATATGTGCATCTGAATTAAAACCTCCAATGCATATTTGGTCCTTACTGGTGCATATTGAGAATACTCTCTGAAAAGTGATGTTCTATATTCGTTTGCATTCTGTCTCTTCATGACTAATGATATATTATCCAAGGGATTATTTTAGTTTTTTCGAAAAATATGACAAACGTGTCGTAAAATACATAAATTACCATCACATATATGTTGCGATAATTCTGTTTATTTGTTTATCTATTAAATTAACATATTAAATATAAAGACAGCTACAAGTTTACAGGTGCTTCGAAGTGGGCACAAAGAAACACTTTGTTTTACTTAAACCTTAAACTAACGAAATTACATTTTAATATTGTTCACAATTAAATCATACTTATGCCGAAAACAAACACAATAGTTCTACTTCACACATAAATATTCTATGTTATTGGGTAAAGCTGATGGAGCCCAGAGGAGCAGATGCATTGCAGCCAGCACTTCATGAGTAGTAGCATAATATTGTCACCTGGAAGGCTGCAAGTTCAGCTCTCACATCCGAGTCTCAAAATGGTGTAGTTGTCTGCTTTGAACTTCTTATGTATTCTGTGTTATAACAGGTCTGTGCCGATGCCAACTCAAGTATGTTGGCCACACGACGGATATTTGATAGCTGCTCGACATCATGGGGATACAATGCTGCGACCTGGGAAATGTAAAATCAATTGCAATTTTAAAAATTAATATGGAACACTGTAAATTTGATTCATGTTTTTAATGTTTTTACTTTTACTGTTACATAAAAATCAAGGAGCTGTTCAGTATTTCAGTATTTCATGAGGGATGTTACTCACAACAGGAAAACCACACGTTGCATTAGAAAGCCTCTGAAGTGTGAATACTGCTTTACATTTTACCAGCAGATATTCAATTAACAACATCAGAAACAAAAAAAAAAAAAAAAAAAAAAAAAAAAAACACATGCAAATTAATATGATGAGATACAGCAGGAATATGTCTTAACGAGAAACATATTAGCTGTGTGTTGGATCACATGTTTTGGGTAGCAGTAAAAACCGCATCTCGGTGTCCCATTAAAGGTATTTTGTACTCAAAACTTGTTTATTTTTCAATGTGATGTTGCCCACTGTTGGTAATATCATTATAGATCTATACTGACGGACTTTCAATATGCAAGGTGTATACCCTATAAGCCATACACACAACTTGCAAAATTAAAAGTCCCACAGTATAGATCGTCCTTACTCAAAACAATGTGTTGTAAGTTAGTTTAAAATAGAAAATATATTTGTTTTTCCTTTTATCTGGTAGTCTGGTGACAAGTAGAGCACGTATTTGATAAGTTGTAAGAGCATTGCAACATCTGCTTTTTCATCACAAAAGAGGGAGAAGGCAGGGCTAGCTCCTACTTTTTCTATCGTCTTGTTGCAGTTGACATCTCCATTTCCTTTATGATGTATTGCGAAGCATAGTAGCCATTTCCTCCCTTAAATTAGATTATAACATATTTCGATAATGAAACATTTATCCTAACATTAGCTGGTTCTTTTGTAATTTGAATTGAAATAACTGGGGTCAATGACCCTAAGTTTTTTTTTTCTCAAAGATGTATTGTCACTCAAACCTGATTTGCCAGTGAAAATCTTAAAACATCGTCTTTTACTTTTCAGTATGTCCATAACACAGTCCTGTGCTATTCATGAAGCTTTTTAGACCTATGGCAGGCAAAACTGAAGTACTCCTATGTGCAACTTAAGTTTAGCCATACCAAAACAAGTTAATTGTTATTCACAGTACTCCATCTAACCTTGTTCACAGGTCCTTTACACTCCAAAACGAGGACATCTACCAATTTGAGTAAGTGGTCACACTTGGTAGAATGGGCCACGTACTCTGTGCACGGCCAGCATTGGACAGAGGTCACTGCAGGACTGGAAACCCCGCAATTTACGTCCTCCTTTAAAGACATGTTTTACACAAATTTGTAGCCTCTTCACCAAGATGCACTTAGTATCTGTGCCATAATTTCAAGGCACTGTATGCATACTGGTGCAAGAGACAAGCCTTACTGGAGATAGCCATGATGCATTCGAACTTTTCTCCGCTGAGCCATGTGTAATACCCATCATCACCAAACCTATACATATCAACAATGAGTCGATATGAAGATGTTGTGATACAGTTCAGGGAAATCAGTGAGAAGTTAGGGATGTTACACCATCTAAAATACAGGTTTAAGCCTTATGAGCTTTTTCAATGACAAATACGGGGAGCAGAACATGGAAATAAATATATTTTGAGAGGACCATGATAAAGTGACAGACACAAAGCTATTTTGAAAAAGAAAGTAGCAATACTACAACACTAGAATCAGATAGCCAGGAACTAGAAGATTGTATTAAAGAACAAGAGTAATATTCCAGGAGAAAAAGCATTTCATTTGTATATCCGATTAGTCATTCAAACATCCTGGACTTATTGGTTCATTATTTTGATGGCTCATTATATGCTGACTGGTATTTAGGTTATGTTCTTGCACAATCTTTAAGCGCATTTAACACTTTTGAATTTCAATTTTTATTTTACAATAATATATTTCACAATAACGTTGTATATGACAATGCCATTGTATACCCCATATCTGAATACATTTCCAAACATCTCCAAAGATATATTGCACATTTTGGTTTTTATATGGAGCCTAACAAGCATTACATATTCACAATATATCATCAAAGCTGCACTGAGATTTAATTATCAGTTTCTCAGGTGAAAACTTTACAATATGTTGAGGCAAAGATGATACAATTATGATCATAGACTATTAGTACACTCAAATGGCCATTGCTTCATATTTGGATAATATTGACACATGTCAATACTTTTTCTATGTGCAATTAATCTATGATCAATACATTTCTCACAATAAATTGGGCTGCCCTGAAATAGCAGTAGTAGTAGTCTACTCCTATTAACACCAACTAACCTTTGGGGCCTTTGTTGTACCCAAATAGTTTCTAACGTCTTTCAGTTGTTTTTAAATATATCATGACATTTCATGACTTTTGGGGGTAACCTAATTTTGTCCAGGGCTGGGGTCATGGTTTTCATCAATGCTGAACAACAAGTCCCTCAAGGCCAGGGCTGATGTTATGGCATGGCATTTGGGGAGGGGGTTTCAATCGCAGAAAAATGTTTTTTTTTTCAATCCCTAAAAATGAAAATAGTGCAGTTTGAAAACCTCTAAAGTGCCAAAAAAAACCCTGGCTTTGTGGGACAGTTTTACTGCATATTTGGGAAACCCATCCCCTGAACCACAATACTGCCTGTGTAGGGTCGGTGTTATAGTTTTGGGGTTTTTTCCAAGTGTTTTTTCTTAAAGATATCTTATTACAAAATATGTTTTAAATTTAAACTGTCTGATAGAGGCTGGTGTATATAAATTATTGTGCTAGTAGGCCAGTATCATAGAATATTTTTTTTTTTTTTTTTTTTTTTTACAGTAGAAGCTATATTTTGATGTTATATCAAAAACAAATCGCCCAAAGCATGAAACCCAAACACAAAAAAAAATGGCCTGACAGGGCCAGTGTGATGGGTCTGGGTTGTTGTTTTTTTTTTAAATCCCCAAAAGTACAAGACTTTCCAAAGGGCTCAGTATTACAGCTCTAAACCCTCTGAGAATACCAATAATGCACTACTTGTTTGGAATACTGTAAAATGCCATAACACTCACCCTGTCCTTGTGGGGCCTGTTTTAGCATTTTTGGGAGATCCTATCCCCATCCCTGGCAAGACCTGCAAGGCTAGGGATAGTGCTATGGCACTTTGGCTATTTCCAAGTGACAGTTTTGATTGGAGATAAATAGTTTTCACAATACGAGGATTACTTTGGTGTAATATGGAAAAAAAATCCTCGAAACCATACAAACTTCACAACCATAACACCGGCCTTACAGGGCCAGTGTTATGGTTCTGGGGTTTTACAGGAGAGTGTCTTATTGAAAAGATGTTTCTTCAAGTTTAACTATGCTTATAGAGGTTGGTTTCCATTGAGTCATTTTATAGATGGCCAGTGTTAGAGCTCCTAATCTCACAAAGTGCATCGTTTTCCATTAGGAAGTAGGCATTACAGCTATAAATCTCCAAAATTGCATTCCAGAGAGTGAAGTTGATCCAGTACACTATTTAATATTAGAATAATTCAAAAGAATAATCTTTGAAATCCTTCATAAAAGTACATTACACCTATCAATTGAAACTAATATACAAACATGAAATTTCCAATGTACTTGGAAACTTTTAACGTTAGTTATGTACCTTAGTCTACTCAAGTTGTTGCAAAATATTTCTACAAGAGGGCCAGTCTTATAGCACATAACCGTAAAGACTGGCCCTGGACTGGCCCTAAAGGGCCACAGTTATAGCCCTAACCCGAAACCCTAACCCTAACCCCTACCCTAAACCTAAACCCTAACCCTAAACCCTAACCCTTACCCTAAACCCTAAAGCCTAACCCTAACCCTAACCCTAACCCCTAACCCTAAACCTAACCCTAACCCCTAAACCCTAGCCCTAACCCTAAACCCTAAACCCTAAACCTAACCCTAACCCTAACCCTAACCAAATATTCAGGGCAACCTTGGATGATACCTGGCAGAAAAATTGAGAGGAATTACTAAAAAGAAGAATATTGAACATGTGAAGGAATCGCTAACCATGAACACTTCAATGTGATTTAATGTTTCAGTTAATTTTCAATGGTTACTTACTTGGTATCCATTGCATAGATTGCCGAGAAAGGTGAAGAGATTGTTAAAATGTTTAAGTGTTTAGATTTAGCTGAATACACAATTTTACATATCTATTTTACTTATTGCTTGGACAGGGTAACAGATTCTCTACTTGCCTAAGTGATAAGAAGTTGCCAGACAAGGAAAATATGTGAATGTCTGTATAGGATGTAATGTATCAGTAAGTTGCAAGGGTTACTTACTTGGCATTTGTGGCATAGGTTACCTGGAAAGGTTAAGATATCATTAAACATGTTCTAGTATTTAGATTTAGCTGAATACGCAATTTTATATATTTATTTATTTTATAAGCTCCTACCATACATGCTTATACAATAAAATAAAATTTATTGTTTGGACAGACCCTCTTTTTTACTTGAGTGGTAAGAAGTTGCCAGATAATGAAAATATGTGAATGTTTGTCATGATTATCTGCAATTTGGTGAATAAAATAAAGAAAAAGGCACAACAGCCATATGTGTATTTAAAAGAGCACACCTTGATGGTATGCATCAAATCCTGTTGGCTGGACGTGCACATTTGCCTACAAGTAGAAAAACTCATTCAATTTTCATGTTTGCATTCATGCTGCCAACATGTTAAACATTTCAATTGTGTGTATAGATTTTGTATGTGTGTTGCACCAATCTATTGTATCATCTGTTTGATTGTTTAATTTATTTTTACTGAGTCAGAGCAAATCATTTTTTCGTTATAAATTGCATATATTCGTACAATTTTTTCTAAGAATTGTGTCATTTGGTTTCTCAGTCTTCTGATAATAAACTTGAAAGCAAGAAATTCGTAAAGAATATTATCTTTCTTCTGAAAGTTATTCAGTGTGACTTTGCTATGGTATTTCTTTCATCTTTCTTCTACTCTCCGTGCTCATCTGTCTGGAGTTCATAATAAAGTATATACGTTTTTC
Organism: Hermodice carunculata; assembly: GCA_964020975.1. NCBI lineage: Eukaryota > Metazoa > Annelida > Polychaeta > Eunicida > Amphinomidae > Hermodice > Hermodice carunculata. Next base: position 808,989 of record CAXHWN010002459.1, on the reverse strand, counting down.
TGAGCTTTCAATATCGAAATATTAAGGGCATGAAAGAGTTATTTTTTTTAAAATGACTGTAAATGAAATCTGATACCGGATTTCAATTCCCCATATGCAATTTTATATCCTTTGATGAAAGTTTCATCTTGATCTAGTGAATTATGTCAGTTTTCTTTATTTACAAAGATATAATGTTTTTAAATGTCATTATTTTTTCATACAAGTTATAATTCTTTTAAGCTCCTACCATACATGCTAATACAATAAAATACAACCCATTTGTTAAAAACTTAAATATATACATTTACAGAGTTTTCAATATCAAAATATTAAGAATATTTGGGGCATGAAAGAGTTAATTTTTAAAAAATGACTCAAAATGAAATCTGACACCAGATTTGAATTCCTCATATGCAATTTAATATCCCTTTGTGGAAGTTTCATCCTGATCAAATGGAATGTGTAAATGTTATGAAGGTTTTTTCACTTGGAACATTTGTTTTCAGTTAGTCATCACAGGCTATAGTTGTCACTTAGTTTTCCTTCTAATTCGCAAGAGGTCAGACGCCTGTGTTGTGGATCCCTGTAAAGCAGAGAGTCCATATCTGTGGACAGTAAAACTTTAAATTGGTGCCTGTATTCATTCTACTTACTTCACCTTGTATGTTGTACTTTGTTTCTGAACCTGGTATGGACCAGTTGCCTCTACAAAACATAACTCGCATTTTGGAAGACTTATTAAACAGGGGTTTTCCAAAATAAGATTAAAAAAGGTTTTTCTTAACTTTAAAGATAAATATCAATATGTTCTACAGAAATATCATGTTGATTTATATAAACATATTAATAAGGTATTTTATGAGTGTCAGTAAAACACATAGAAATATGTTTATGTATTTTAATGTTGTAGCTGAGATTGTTTTACCATGAGCTTGATCGAACTTTCAATACTGGAACATAAAATTTATTATAATTACAACAAATATAAAATGAAATAAGGACCATTTAACTTCTCAGGCATCATGTTGAACAATACAGGCCTTCTGTTTTCTCATCCTTTTGAATATAGTGACAAAATGTAAGGAATACTTACTCAGCTGACGTGAGTAATATTTATGTAACGAAATTTAGACCTATTGTGCTGTTTTTTTATAGTGAGAATGGAACATGGAAGAACTTAACCATGTTTCATAATAAATATAATATTAGCATCAAATTTAGTTAATCTGTGTTCACGTGGAAACTTTTTTTGGTGTTTAAATTCAAATTTTGACATGTTACGCAATTCTAATGTAAATATAGTAGTCTGACTTAAATTCTTAATTGTCCTGTCATTGTTTAGATGATGTCTGTGAACTATGGTTAAGTAATTACCTTTTATAACTGTTCATTAACATTAAGGGCTAAATTTGTTTTAGGCCTACTTTAAATGAATGTGAGTGTTTTCAAAAGTGGGAGCAACGGGATCCCGTTAAACTGGTTTAACCCACTGCCAATACGTTGGTAACCTGTTCCAAGTCAGGTAGAAGATACTCTCATTCGTTTAAATATCATTCCTGTTGGTCATGGATTCTTCTGACGACGAACACAGGCATGTCTTACTATTTCGTAAATGATCCTGGATCTGACAAGGTTAACCTGGTATTCGGTTTGGTCTCATCACTATCATTGAAAACTGTTATCCACTTCTCTTTTCATGGAACCCTTATATATTTGGTAACAATTTGAACATTCAGGCATTTTCTGCACATATTACAGTGCAGTAAGTGATCCAAGTGTAGTGAAACTGATGTTGCTTTTTATAATTGTCTGATGAATATAATTTGTTATTGTGAAAGTCATGTCAGGTTGGATCAAAGTGTTTAATGTACTCTTTTTCTGTCTCTCTCTCTTGTATAAATAATTAGCATCTAAATCTACTGATTGACAAGTTGAACTACGTCTGATTATAAATGAAAAAATATTTAAAACTGTTACAGGAAAACAGTTATACTTACAGTTACCTTTAAGAATTTCAAATGATCCCTCCCTCTCTCTTTTCATAAAACCGAATTCTTTCTTTGATTAAGGTAGTAGAATTTTACAATAATTAGGACTGTTTTACAATTTGACCTTTTGAACTTTTTAGAACCACGAGTTAGATGTACATTATGCTTGGCTGACTAACAGATAACTTACAATGGCATACTACATTTTTGGAATTCTAAATTACTACCCTAATAATTGACTTATTAGATGATTTGTGGGATTATATGCTTTCTTGAACATTTAAATGTCCTTTCAAAAATACGTCTGGAAACCAACTTGAAATGTGACTGCTATCCTTACAAATTTTGACTATTGTATTGCATTTTTTGACTACGTTTTAATGATTTGAGGCCTAATGTCACTTGCTTCTGGCTGATGTTTAACATTTGAACCAATGTACTTACTACATTTGGAAATTCAAACGCTTTTCTTTTTGAAATACTCTTAGTTTATCTCCTTTAAAACAACATCATGTCTTTAACTACATGCCTAAAACACATCGAATTATATAATCATGTTGTTTAGATTCTTATTGATGGTCATTTTAGGCCTAGAGGGCTTTTCTGATGGATTGATGTTGGTGTTGGTGTCGCTTTGTGGACTTATATGGATGCTGATCATTGTTGAGATGGTGGTTGCAAGTAGTACCTTTTTAAATACTGAATTTTATTGACATTTTCAACAAGTTATGAACCTCCACTTACAAATTCTCTGATGTGCTGCAAATTTTGGTCCCTTTTCATAAATTGTATGGTTTTGTATATGCATGTATGATGCAACTGTTCAAGCCAATTTACTGAAAGAGGCCTATAATTTCAAACTAAACTTTTTACATTCTGTCATGTGAAAGCTAGATAAAGTTTTTTTCCCCCCTATGGACCTTTGCACTTACGTTTTGGTCTCTTTAGGGTAAATACGAACTATAAATTTACATGTTTCAGCTATACATACCAAGGAACATTGCCTTTGGTCGGAATTGACTTGGATTTGTTTCGTTAGGACTACGGTTTGGATATGGTAATGACACTGTCTAATCAGTGTAGATGAAGAACATGTTCATGTATCTGAACTTGATTGTGATGGCTATATCTTAATTGGAAATTTGGACATGTTTGCAAATATGCAAAAGTCATTGTATTATCTTGACCGATCATTTACTTTTCCTATGCTGAGCAAGTTAAGACATGTTCCAGGACATATTTTTATATGTATGGTCACTTTTCCTTGATACAATGTGGCAGACGTGGGCCTTTTAGGTCATATTTCCTAACAGATTTGACCCGCACAAAAATGAATAAATGTTTGATTGACTTTGTCATGGTAGGAACCTTGGACTTAGCAGAAAATCATGTGCTACAATCACTTAACAGGTACCATGATCATCATCAGAAAATGGTTGAATTTTCTGTCAAGGAAATCTATGTCAAAGGTGAATTTTTAGTCCAGTTTGGGAACTACTTACAAGCAAGTTTAGGAAATGAGGGCCGTGGAACTGTTAAATCATGCGTGGCCAGAAGGTTAATGCACTTGAGTTTTCGTCATATATTAAACAGTGGAAAGCTACTAATATAATTGAGGAAAATATCCTGCACGTAGGGACTGAATTATCCTATAGTTCACAACCACCATCCATTGTTTCCTTATCAAAAAATGCAATTCAGGGAAACATTAAGGATCATGATGCATATTGTCCACTGTTAAGACGTGACCTGGCGTCGGTGGTATCTGTAGTTCATGAAACAACTGAACCAATATTAATTGCACAAATTCGAAGTGCAATAAATCAGAATGGATCTGAATCGTCATCAGGGGCATTGTATTTATAATCCCCCCTTGATGCATACTAGAAGCCCAGATATGAGACATAAACCTTCTCTTGCATTGATGTCAGTTGCTGTTGCTCTAGGAGGATCACTTGTAAAGAGCAAAGGGACTGCAAATATTATCTCCAGAGCTAATGCCTTACCTGAGGCAATAGCAGTTGCTTTTGACTATAGATATATATATATATATATATATATATATATATATATATATATATATATATATATATATATATATATATATATATATATCAATGGAGCGCCACTGAGACTTGAAATTGTGTGCACCGGGTTAGACTAATTGTTTATGATCTGCTAGAGCTTTTTCAAGTTGTTGCTCAAACTTGGTCGTTGTGCCCACCACAATGCTAGACCCAGATAAAATTATTACTGAATGTTATGACATATTGTCAAACAGCTTTGATGGCGACATTTGTAGGCGCAGAATTTGTATTTGCCTAATTGCAGAATCCATCTTAAATCTGACAATCGATGGAACAACAAAAAATGTGTATTCTGCACTAAAGACAGCGGCACAATAAATTATAGTGTTGTAGATGGTACTGTCCGCTTTCCAGCAGTCTATGATATAGTAAACGATCACCTTGATATTCGATGTATGGCTACACATTGTGCATATTACACAAATACATCATTGGTTGTTTGGGAACAAATTCTGCCACTGCTTTTCCCTTTAGATGATGGACCACACCAAGTCGCTGATATAGTAACAATTGTTTTATTGCTCAAAAAAAGACAAGGTGGTTCTAGTGGGCTGGTTATTGGTAATTTCTTCCACAAAAATGTAAGCATAGCAAAACGAGAATTAAGAGGACATATTTCAGCAGAGATTCTTGTCTCCAAATGTCTGCTTTATACTGGACACTGTAATCCTTACAGCAGATGTGTTTGCACAATATTGACGCATTATTTGGGCAGTGATGTTACTATGTCGAACCCTTTATTAGCTAAACTTGTGAACGTCTTTGCAAAAAGAGTTCAAATTTGGCCCCTGTCTGTGCCAGTAGCACCAAGAAACTTTGGCACTCGGTGTTGGGTTGTCAGTACAAGAACAGATTCACAATTGCTACAGGAATCTCGACAAATCTTGATGGAACATTGCAAGATAGCAAAGCAGAATCTAAGATATCTTGGAGGACTATCGATTGACCAACCTTTGTGCAAGACATTATGATGTTAGCAAGGGTTCTCAAGGATGGACATGGAATAGAAGTAAACAGTATTCATATATAGGCTTTGATTAATATAAACTGTTTATTTTAGTTTTTACTTGTATTTGTTGTTATTTATTTAAAAAATAATTCATTTAGTTTACAAATGATACAAGAATTATCCATGCTTGTTTCAAGTTATCCTTTGATATATAGCTGGAAATCAAATGTAAATATTATGACTATTTTGCAGATGATCGCAGTTGTAATTGACAATTTTATATTCAATTTTTACAAGGATGGCTCAATAATGCTAGACTTTGACCGGAAATATGTTTTAAAATTACCAACATTATGATGAATTAATAACTAATTAATAGGTTACAAATCTTATAATATGACAAGTTTTACTGCAATTCTCACTGTATAAGTCAGAGGTTCAAGCTAACATTATTTACTAAATGTGTATTTTACAGAGATACTCCTTGGTAAACATAACAGCGGTGCTCCTACTAATTCTGGCCCTAAGAAGACTGAGGAACAGAAGTTTCAAAGGACATCTGCCGTATATACCTTGGCCTGAAATGACCAGTGTCTACCCCATTGTGAATGAACTAACAGATGTTCTCTGCGCGTATGGAATTCTCTAACCTGGCCTTCCAGAGCATACCACAATAGATGTTATGCGCGCGGCACAGCGCATGCGCCAAATTTTTTGACGCGCAGTGCATTGTGGGCTTATTTGTAGTTTGCGAGCGGTATGGCGCTGGTAACAACAGTATAATTAGCACTATGGAGAACGAACAAGTTGAGTCGCCCACGTTGGATATATTAAAAATTCCAGGAGTAACATTGTTACGCCCATTTGCCACAGCAACTGTGCCTGAATTACGACGTTGGTTACAGTGCCGGGGGGGGGGGGGGGGGGCAAAAACCAAGGGCACCAAGAAGGAACTGATCGAGAGGTAAGGACATCATGAACATTGTCACAGTGCATGGCAACTCACAAACATAGATCGCGTTTCGATAAAAACTCCTGAATTGTAACGGCTTAATGCTAATAATTACGACTGCTAGCAACAAATTGGTAATTTAACGAACAAACATTAACATTTGGGTGCAGAACAGAAAGAATACAGGCAAATTTTGTTCGGATTGCAACACCCAATGAATCGAAACCACAAACTTACACAAGTCGAGTTTTCCGAGCTGACGTTCAACTTTTCCAGCAGTTCACTGCGTGTAGAGATGGTAGTTTCGGGTCAGATCGATCCAGATGTTTAATAATTATAACTGCGTTGCTCATTAAACAGATCTGATGGACAATCTGTCAATCATGAAGTTGAGCGGAACAGCGTAACAGAATAGTATCATTGAATTTGAGGTGGAATTTGACTTGTGTTGTGATAGATATGATTTCATTAATCATGTCAAAGCCGTGACCTGGTGGTATCGTTATAGGACTACGGTGAACGTTATCATAAAAATTAATCGTATTTTTTTACTTACAAAGGCTACGGGACTGACAGTTAAAGCTTGTATTGGACTCAGATTAATTTATAATATATCAAATAGGCCTACTACCAACAGTATGAAACAAGACGTATACGGGAAATATTTGATATCCCAGACAGTGGTTATATCAGAGACCAAGACTACTGAGAGTATTTCCTATAGACTAGTCTCAGTCTATATAGATGACTAATATTGCACTTCTAGGCCTAGACTATGTGTAGGTGTGGGTACTGAAGCCATCAAGTCAACTGTGTTTAAATTATATTTGCTAATGTGGGGCGTACTCCAAATGAGCTCAATACTAGGCATAAAACTTTTTTTGTTACCATGAATGCTTTTTTGAAATTCATATGAAAAATTTTAGTGAATATCAAAGAGCTGACTGTTTAGGCCTACCTACTTGAAATGTTGTTCTAAAACAAGTGTTTTTTTTCCTGGCTAGGTTAGATTCCAGAAACGTATAATCAAAATCTTTCATTGTCAGCATCATATAAAATCATGATTAAATCTCGTGCTAATATCATATGGTCCATAATTTTGAAATTGTCAGCATCATATAAAACCATGGTTTAATCTCTGTTTCTAATTATCATAATACATGGTCCATAATAAATCAAATACATTGTTTAATTTGTACAAGGATTAGAATGTTGATAAATCGAACATTATTTCCTGATAAATTAAGATTCCCAAACATTTGTTTATTATAAAATATTTTATCATCATCGTCATAAAGATTACATCAGATTCTCAGTAGTTCCATAGTACAATTAAAAAATTTCTGTGATTGAAATACCTAGTCCCACTGTACAACATGAGCCTAACATGGATGCAGGTTTAAAACTAACGTACAAAAGCTTGTACTGTACTATTATAGGATATAACAACACATTTATTCTTATTTACAAACTCAGATGCCAGGACTACAACAGTGACCCCAGCAAGAGGAACAAGATCATAGATCCTGACCACAAAACAGACAAGTCTGCAGATCAGCCCAAAGAAACAATCAGTTATCCTGACAGTGGATGGACAGATGACCTTACCAAGATTCCTGAAACCTTTTCACAAACAAATATATATGCTCATGTTGGTGGCAAAACAGAAAAACACAGAGTTGCGAGATACAAGATGTTTAAGTCAGACAAGGTTTTGTCGTGTGAGACAGCATTTACAATCAATGGGATTTGTGCCAGAGGAAAGGTTCATGCAAGCTACAAACCAGATGTATACCGTGTGAAGGTTTCATTTGCTTCTACAGGTGCAGTGATTGATGGAAAGTGTACTTGTAAAGCCGGAGCAGCAGGTAAATGTAAACACGTAACAACATTTTTGTACAAGCTTAATGATTTTCAAGAAATAGGCTTGAAAAAGGTACCAGAACAGTTGGCGTGTACCTCTAAGACAAGGCAGTGGGGCGTACCTTGCAAATTACATAACAAAGTACAGGCACAAACTTTCTGTGAACTCGGCTTCATTAACTTCATGCCAGGCAAGGAGACCAAAGTGCTTGAAAATGTAAAGAAAAGAAAGGAGTATTCTAGTTTACTCCATTCTAATAACCCTTCACCACAAGAAAGATTACAGTCATTGCAAGACAGATTCACTATTCAGAACAAAAGGCCTATGTGGGCTGCCATTATAAATGAACATATTCAGCATAATGGCAAAGATTCACATGAAAAAGATGATCCACCTGTAACTAAACAAGAAACAATTGAAATGGCCCATCTGCCCCAAGGCTCCTTCTTAGTGAAGGACACTGTAGAGTTAGTTAAACAGGTGGGTTTAGATTAACAAATTTTCTCCACCTCAACTATGTTGGTTTATGAAGCATGTTTAATTGCTGCAAAGGTAATTTGATACCGATGGAACTTCATGTATTAATGAAAACATGATCCATTTTACTTCAAGGTACATTGTATGCTTTTTCAAGTACATGAATCATTCAGTGTTTTCATTTTATTCAATCATTGTGATGAAGTTTAAATAGGAAGATATGGAGATATAATACAGAAGGGCACTGGTCCTTTGGGGGTGGGGGTAAAATAGATCTGTTGACCATTGTTACATGTATGTAATGGATAACACAAAACAGTAAGATGTCATATGCCTGATATGGGAAGTACCCCATGACTTTACAATTTCTATTATTATTGTTTGTTTGTTGTTTTATTTTGCTGGACAAAGCATCTGCATTTGTCACCAATCTTCAATGCATATAATGATCATCATTTATGTATTTCCACTTGAAAGGTGAATGTATTATGTGGCCTATAAAACGTTTACTTGCATTATATAGGCCTAAACAATATGTGTGTATCTTTTATTCCTCATTGCTACTATTTCCATTGCAGTTTCATATCGATGATCAAGCTGACCTTGAATCTGCAACAAATGTGGACATCTGCCTGGAGTTCTCCAGTAAGATAGGGGGGCCTCTGTCACCAGAAGAGGTTCTGCAACTTGAAATGGCCACCAGGGGACAATCAGCTAATGATTTGGGGATGGAAGCCAGGAAAGGTATTTATAAAATTAAAATAGGGTGCTCAGTCTCATCCCACATTCTGTTCTGTCCAAACAAAGCCAAGTTAATACATTTAATTTTACTGTAACAGACTTTCATTATAGGGATTGTATTCAAATATTTAGGTATGAAACTATAATTTATGTCGACAAGTCGCCATGTTAAAACTAAAATGTAAGGGCTTTCACTGTTAGTCATTCCTAAATATCATACAATGAGAGTCATTCCTAAATATCATACAATGAAAGAAATTTTGCAACTAAAATGAAATATTGGAAGAAAGCCATGTTATCACAAACACGGGTTAACATTTAAACTGTAACTGACAAAGAACAAGACTGTAGAAGAACATACATTGATACAAATACAATTTTCAATAAAAATCTTTTATTAACACTTTACATGATTAATAAGACAACTTGAGTTCTTACATCAGAAATCTTAAATATGTACTGACAGGTCAGAGTTCTATAGTACAGTTCATTATGAGTGCATTTTATCTTACACGGTCATTTGTTTTCCTTGCAGCCAGGATCACATCATCAGTGGCCAGCACAATCTGCAAACAGAGATTCTACTCCACCAGATAATATGGTTAAAAAAATATTGCAATATTCTGGACCAGGAACATCACATTTGGATGCTTGTAACCATGGCATACAAATGGAAGCCACTGCACGGGAAGCGTACATTGAACATATGGAAGCTGAGGGTAAACAAGTGCAAGTGCAAGAAGTGGGTTTAGTTGTAGACAGAGTTAGAATCTGGTCAGCCACGTCTGTCGATGGATATTGCCATGATCCTACTGAGGAACATGCAGATGGGCTTGTTGAGATCAAATGTCCATTTGCTGTAGCTAACACTACACTGAGTCAGTTAGCATGCAAGAGATCTAACTTTTATTTGAAACACACAAATGAGTCTCTTGTTACCAACAAGAACCATTACCTTCAGATGCAGCACCAAATGGGAGTGACTGGCAGACAATGGTGTGATTTTGTGGTGTCCCTCAAGAACACACATGTTCAAGAACTCTTTGTTCAAAGAAACTATTTTGATGAATATTTGTACACAAACTTGATCCTGGCAAAAACTTTCAGGTTTTTCCGTGCAGGTATTGTACCTGAACTTATGACCCATCGAGTGCAACGAGGTAAAAGGTTGTATCCCAACTCAAAGAAATATCTTTATCGTGAGGACAAGGAAAATAAGAAAACACAGAAACATACATGAATATGTAATAAACTGTGAACATGATAATGTATTATCTTTTAAGGTCCAGTTCTACAATGGCTCTGTCGAAAAGTTCACTAGGTAACAACACACTTTCCAGATCTTGTTGAGTTCAGTTGTCATGGTGTTTGGGAAAGTGTATTTTAGAATGCGATACTTTTTGACACTTTCAATAACTCGTTCAACATGTATTCGCACACGAGCTATTTGTACAGTTTCCTCAGCTTCTTCAACACTTAGCTGAGACTTCCCATTCAAAAACGGTGGAATGTTTAGTCCTACACATATCTTGGCCAGTTCGTCGTCGATAAGAAAACCTCTGTCAGCCATGACAGAATCCCCTGCTTCTAGCATATTGTACAAACCACTGTTTTTGGTTGCATCATTGTCAGACATTCTACCTGGTACCAAGTCTGATACATGTGAAATGAAGCCGTTTGGTGTGATACCCAATAGTCCTTTAGCAGTATTGTGATGTTTATAACTTGAGTACGTGTCACTTTGGACCCTGAAATGTGAAGGAGTTTCTATGAACAGTTCTGTACAATCCAAGATTGAAGGGTACTGGTCTTTGAAACATTCTGGCATGTAGGTGTCTGTCACTTGTCTTGATGGCCAGATGGGGACTTGTGTGAGGCGTTGATACAGCAGATCTGTGTATGTGATGCATATTCCTGAAACAGTGGTCTTGTGTATTCCAAATCTGACAATGTATGAAAGAGACATTACTAAACATTGCCAAACCAAAAAAAAAAAAAAAATGTGATGACAGAGGATGAAATTATTAGATTTTTGCAAATTTGAAGATCACAAACTACTATATTATTGTGAAACTTACATCATATAAGATAACAGCGTCTGTGATATTTAGTGTCATGATGCGAACTTATGATTATTATCACATGCAAGATGTTTGGTGCAATGAACAGTTTACATTTATTTACAAGGGAATGTGATACGAAAGAACATTATGTTATACAGGTTATCTCCACAAGTCTGCGATAGAATAAGTATTACGACTAGTTTAATTAATTTCACTTTTGTTTTGATATTTTCTGTTGCATTACATGGACATTGTGTAATATATGTGATTGCACGTTTCAGGTACAAATCTAAGTTTTCGTGATCAGTGAACTAATTTTCACTTTTGTATTATTACTTGGTATTACTTTTCACATACAGACAAGAAAAGCTTTTACAAGTATTGAGTGTCATTTATATGCACTGCATGTATTTATTGTACGTGTTACTTTGATTTATCTATTGATTATGCCGAGAAGCACCTGTGATGTTTCATTTCATTTGTGGCAGTCAGTCTCCATGCATTTAGGAGGTTGGCAGATTCATGTGAAATTTTCTTTTTCATTTTTTTTTTGAAATAAAGAATTCAACATGATATTCCCATTTGTTTATCTTTTTTCGTTATATTTATAATAGTACTGGTATACGATTAATTTTTATGACCTGTAGGCCTACTTTGTTTTTCTTAAAAGACCAAGCCATTTATTTCAACAGGATTCACCCAAAATAATATAATATTTGGACCATGAATGTATAATACAAGTCCATGATTTATACTAACAAAATAATTAGTTTGACCAGCTTAAGTGAAATAATGACTGAATAAATGGGTATGTTTATTTTCTAAATTACTAGTGTGTCTTAAAAAGAGCTGATTAATTGTACCATGGAGCTACCAGGAGATTGTACATAATGGGTTAAGGTTTAAAAAAAATCGAATTAACTGTTGTAGGCCCACATGTCATTGTTTATTTTCCTTTATCTAATGTATGTTTGAAAAGTATTTGTTTGTGAAATTAAATTACCGATATGCAAGATCTTGCTGCAGAAGTCCAAGGCGTAATCGAGTAAGCACTAGGAACAGCTCATCTTGGGATGACAGTGCCCAATACTGTAGCTTGTTGTGACTTTGGCTGTCCGATTTCCGGGAACCCCAAAACACTAGTTGTTTCACGTCAGGCTCGATAAAGGAATACAAGTTGGAGAAGTCCTATCGGTTCATGCCTGTGTGAAACACCACATATTTATCATCTTGGATGGATTGTAGTCCAAATACTTTCCTATCTGCTTGCTCTTTTTGCGCTGTTAGCTTGACACTTTGCATGTGTAATTTTCTTTTAAACTGTAGGCACCGATTTCTGTTTTCTGTAGCTTCCTGTTTGGCTTCGACTAGCTGCCGTTCTGTAGTTTCCAGCTTCTTCTCAAGTTCCAAAATCATTTGTTTTAAACGTTCATTTTCATTTCCCATGTCTTCAATACTGTTCTGTTTTTGTTTATAATCTTTCAGTAAGTCTGTTGTTGAAATGCAATAGCTGCGATTATCTGACGGTGTGTATTGCGTAGGTCCATTTGTTGTGGTTTCCCGCTCATCGGCAGCCATGTTGCCATTACCGTAGTACTCGGCCACGTCGTCTTGTTGACTGTACAGTGCATCTCCACGCCTCTGGTTTTCCATGTCGTCAGCAAATAAGTTTGCAAGTTGAAGTCGTCTTCATGACTGAGGTACTTCAGTTGTCCACAAAGGAAAGATATTGGGTACTTTATTGCCCTATGTCTTTCTGCCGCCAGGAAAATGTAAACTGCAAACACGGTGGCCGATGGTGGGGACAAATTTACTAAATTTGCCAGAGCTTCCTGCACGTGAAATATTTCTAATCCATGTTTCCCTAACTTCTCTAGCTTTCGGAAAGGCATAAAATTTACATTCTTTGTCTTTAGTAGAATTTTTGTAGCAACCTGGGACACAACAAGTGAACCCTCCCATGACGATCTGTGCTGTGTCAATGGCGTAACGCTATATGGGTTCAGTAACAGAACTACAAATAAGCCCATAATTCCAGTTTGCAAGATGGCGCTAATTTATTCAAAATGGCGTCCGCGCATAAGACCTATTGGTTTCCTGGGTGACAACTGGATACAACAAAGTACGTTGACATATGCTAATGTCGGTCAGCCTATGTATACATAATGTGTATATATATATATATATATATATATATATATATATATATATATATATATATATATATATGTGTGTGTGTGTGTGTGTGTGTCTGTCTGCCTGGTTGTATTGGGGTAATATGTTTTTTCAATATTGATGTATAGCATTTTGCATGAAAATAAATTTTGATACCTGAACAAATTTGTTTGGATTGCCAAATAGAGTTTTTAAAGTAAATGGGAACAGTACAATTGATGAAATGTTCTTGATTTTCAGACTTGCACCACATCATTCACCAGAGAGTATTGCAGCTTACCAGCCAAGAACATGACAGTTCAAATGGTGAAGAGGAAAATGAATCAACAGAGGATCTCCAAATTTTTATATTTAGTAAAACTAATTTTTTTAATGAATTTTTTCGAAATTTGGATTACTCAGATTTGCATGTCATTGTATATAATGGTTCATGTTAAACATAGTACCAAAAGTAGCCATGAACTGCAGCATTTGAAGTTTAATATTTTTGGCAATTTTATACAAATAAGAAAACCGCCATGACCACATTCTTTCGACTTATCCTACGAAACATAATTCATATCTTTTTTTTTTTTAACATTGTTGGCCTATGAATAGTTTTTCAAAGATTTGATAAAAAAAATCAACAACAAAAAAAAAAAAAAAAAAAAAAAAAAATCCGAAAGTCAATAGCGCATCAAATCGAACAAATATGGTAGGTGTCCCCACAAAGTACCTTACTACCAACTTTGAAGTGAATATGCTGAGCAGTTTTGGATTCAAAAATATGAATTGTTGACACTGAAGGACTGCCCTCAATGGACAGAGGACCATAAGATCAGCTCAGCTGCTGATGATAAATGGCAGCAGAATAGTTTGATTAAGGAATACAAACACAAAGACTTAAATATAAATATTTATCAACTTATCAAATACAATTTAAACACACATTGACAGGATATGGACAGATCTTCAGCATATGATAAGCTGAGATGTCTCTAAGTAAGCTGAGTTTTAAATATAATGTCATGTTATTACAAATATAAGTCCATAATATCTTGGGCATCTTGAAATATTTTGTCAATCTTTCGTGTAGTACCCCTTTGATCTTTGATTGACAGAATAGCTTGTCACATTCTATGCATATGTGGCTTCTCTTCTTAATTTTTTCTACAAAAATTTGGTTAGGTTACCTTTACTAAACAAAAAGTAAATATATTGTTGTTTGTTTCAAACTATCAATTTAGGGATATAAACTAATGAATAGTATATCCCCAACTAGCTTGAAATGTCATGTTATTACAAGTCTAAGTCCATTACGTCTTTGGCATCTTTGAACATTAAGTCCATCATCTCTGCCTTTTCTCTCACTCTGTGTTCTTTTGTAATATCCATTAAATGTTTGTGGAAGATATGTTTGAAGGTCCCCTTTAATCTTTGATTGACTGAATAGCTTGCCACATCCTATACCTATACATATGTGGCTTCTCTTCTCAATTTTTTTTCTACAAAAGTTTGATCAAGTTACCTGTACTAAACAAAAAAGTATAATATTGTAGTCTCAAACCATCGATTAAGGGATATAAATTAATGAATAGTATGTCCCAAACTAGCCTGAAATTTCATGTTATTACAAGCGTAAGTCCATTATGTCTTAGGCATCTTTGAACATTAAGTCCACCCTCTCTGCCTTTTCTCTCACTCTGTCATTTTTTGTAATATCCTTTCAATCTTTGTCCAAGATATGTATGAAGGTCTCCTTTCTCTGTTGGTGGCTTCCAATGTCGAGGTCATATCTTCCTTCGTGTACCATCTTTGATTAACTTAAGTACATCCTCAGATTTACCTGCAAGAAAAAATACTTATATTTACCACCTTGGGATCCGGTGTTTGGGGCAAGAGTTTGGGTTTTGGTTTTTGGGTTTTGGGGCTTGGAATTCTGGGTTTGGGTCTGGAGTCTGGAGTTTGGTGTTTGGTGTTTGGACTTTAGGGCATGGAGTTTGAGGTCTGGTGTTTGGATGTTGGGTTTGGGTTTTGAGGACTAGAGCTAGGGGCTTGGGTCTGGAGTCTGGTGTTTGGGGTTTGATGTTTGGGTTTGGGGGCATGGAGTCTGGGGTTTGGGGTCTGGTGTTTGGATTTTGGGGTTTGGGTTTTGAGGATTAGTGTATGGGGCTATGGGTTTGCAGTCAAGGGTTAGGTCAGACACAGATTAGTTCCAGCTACTCCTATACTATACCTATACCCTATACTTTCATTGTATTAGAACAAAACCAGAAATTATTTATTTCTTGTTTCCAAAATGTAACCTTGTCCTTTTGGACATGTTTGCAATAATACCAGCAATGCTATTTCCAAATCACACGCTATGACGTACCAGCACTTATTCTGAATTGCTGGAAAGGAAAACAAGTCATCCATAGGGATATCACATAGTTTAGCCCAGGGTCATGAGTTGGTTAACCTGGGTCTTGGTTCTACTGTCAGGGGTGAACATGGATCTAGCCTATCCCTATCCTATTCTATCCCTAACAAGTGGACTATGGTGATTGACATTGGATGATATATGATAGTTTAATGTAAAGTCAGCCTGACTGACATTTTAGTTCAGCTGAAAAGGAAAATGAAAAATTACAAAATGTTAACACACATACCTGTGATCACATTTGACTGTTTTTCTTCTGTGTACCATGCCTTCACATACAAACTCTGTGCTTTGGTCTACTTTTCTTTGTCAGGTCGATACATAAATCCTTTTTGGTGTGGTGCCACAAAAGTTTAGACCTCTTCATCTAAGTCCGATAGGTTGTCTGGTATTTTCTCTGTCGACGTACTTTGTCTTTTTTTAAAGCTTTATTAAAGTTCCTTGTGGTTTTACTCGTACTCTCCTTAGGAATTGTGTCAGAAGATTGACTTTGCTTTTTGTTTTCTTGGATAATTGGAAGGGTAATGACCTTTTCATCATTGTCCTCATTTTTAGATTTTTAATCCTCTGTTATCCCTTTCTGCTCACTTTGGGCTGGACCGCATCTTGTACGTAGTTCAGCATATTTTGTTCTTAGAATCTCATAATTGTCTTGAAGTTCTTTAAATTTGGCCTTCAACTCGTTGTTTTTCGTCTCTGCAGTCTCATATTTTTCAAACATCTCATTTTGAACTTGTTCCTGATGCTGTTCTAGCATCCATATTTTCTTCATTGTCCATTGTTGTATTGCATTGACAGGGTCCTCTATCTCAGATATATCGGCCATCATAGTAACAAATGTAGTCCAACCTTAAGAATGTTACATCTCCCATGTACCTGCTGGGATGATAGCAAATCTCCAATCACGCCAAATATAGCATTGGCATCTAATTAAAATATAAATATGTAACAGCATCTATTCTGGTTGGTCAAATATGTTGCATGCTGTTGTGATTGGTCAAATAAGAAAACAGGCCATCTATGGGGTATCACCAGGTTCACCCAAGGGTTACATTGAGGTAAACCT
This sequence comes from Hermodice carunculata, assembly GCA_964020975.1. Lineage (NCBI taxonomy): Eukaryota > Metazoa > Annelida > Polychaeta > Eunicida > Amphinomidae > Hermodice > Hermodice carunculata. The sequence goes on along the minus strand of CAXHWN010002459.1, from coordinate 792,244 downwards.
GAAGTCAGCATGGAGTAAACCCTGGGTTACAGGGAGTTTAACCCGGAGTTGTGCTGGGGTAAGCATGGGCTACATGGGTAAACCAGGGGTTACCCTGGTGATAGCACATTGCTGAAATGTTTTCTTATCTGATCAGTAACAATTACATTGAAAACCAGAATGACTGAGCTTATCAATGAGAAATTGACTTCATGAAGACAACAAGGCCTATTTCAAATAAAGATTATAGTAGAATGTTGTGAAACATTGTTAAACAAGTGCAAAACGTTAAAAGAAAAGTGTTGGTAGAATTCCTAACAAAGCTGTATATGAAATGTTTTCTTCAGAAAAATAATTGTGTTATTGACCGATAAGAAGCATATTTTAAACAAAAATCTGTAAGAATTTTGTGGAACTTTCCTAGAGAAATAAGAGAAATTGAGGATATAATAATACAAATTCACTGTAAGCAGGCAGTTTCATGTAGTATAAAATGAACTTAGAATTGATCAACTTGATCATGTTAAACCGTAAATAACTAGGAGTCATGCAGTTTCAAAGAGTTAACCTTTGTGGATTCACCAAAGTTTCCTTTAATTTATAGATGCTTGCAGGGCAAATATTTTTCTCTAAATTATCACGTGAAATAAGATGAATCTGTTATTAGTTTGTCAAAATGTTAAATTACTGAAATGTGCATCTCATCTTACATAATGGTACATATTAAATACAGTATACAAGGTGGAATCCAGTCAAACCAATGAAGACAGACATATTATATTATATTATATTATATTTTGGTTATAATGAAAATCCTCATTGAATGATTTTTTTTCACATTTCTATTTTTAACAATTTACATCTCATGCTATATTAGCTGCTATATATAATGCTGGTCTCAGTTCTTCCACCAGGGGTGAACATGGATCTAGTCCTATTCTATTGCTTTCCCTGACCCAAACCATAACTCCAGACTCCACACCACAAGCCCCAAAACCCAAACCCCCGGGGCTACCTTGGGTGCACAAAAGAACATCTATAGCTATCCTATCCCTATCCCTATCCCTATCCCTAACCCAAACCATAACCCCAGACTCCACACCCCAATCACCCAAACCCAAACCCCAGGTTCCACCTTGGATGACTGAGAACATATATATAGCTTGGGTGAATAGAGAACATATATGTAGGTCTACACAGGGCAAACCAGAGCATAATCACACAAACACTTTTAAAATCAATATATTTGAGTTCTTCAATTCACAGTCACACACATTGCAACTTACTTTCAGTCTGAAGACTTCACTTTATATCACATGTTACTGTATTTTTTTTCAATCTATGTGCTTTACCTTCGAATGCTTTATATGTTCCTATTGGTATATTGTTATAACGACACAACTTTATGTACATTGAGTAGCACTCAGTGATTTTTACGTTTCTTTTGTTAAGAGATTCATTTAACAATTCCAACTCTTGGGAAGTCCAAATTTTTTTCCATACTGCAGGGAGTTGCCTGGTAGGCTGTATTTGTACTTGTTGTGGCTCTTCAGTTGGACTGGCTGTAGAAGATTCCTCTACCTGCTCCACATTGTGGTAGCGCCAATTTTCAGAAGGCCCAGAAGGTATTCTTTGCGGAGTAGGAGGTATTTTGAGAGGTATGTCTTCATGAAGTCTCCACACTTTTAATATGGTGAGCCATGGCAACAAGAATTTTGATAGGATTTGGAGTTGCTTTAGTCTTTGCTGAGACAATGGTATGTCAAACTCCAATCTACTTAATCTGTTATAATCAATGTATACACCCTGTTGAAGTAAAGTGATACAGCTAACAAATGCACAAGCGTGAACAAGTTGTGCATGAGAGAGGTTTTACTCTTGCAGACGATCAAGCACCTTCTCCATCCACGGGAATACATTGTCTTTGGAGGGCTGTAGGTTTCTACCATATGTCAGTTGTTTGTTTTCTAATAGTACAAGGACATCACCAGTCATCGAAGCAGATTGGACTAATTTGGTATTATTTGTACTATAAGGCAACACCAAGGACCAAAAATGTTTATGATTCCAATGTGCCTTTGGATGCCTTGCTTGCTTGATTACTTTAATTGCAGAAAAAGTAGGTCAGTGAAACGTCCAAAATACCCATCTCAAGACACTTCTCTACACATCCACCATTTTTATGCAATATTTTACACGCTCTGCCAAAAGTAAATGGGTATTGAAATCTTGAGATGTGTGACAGCTCAGTGACCATTTGCTGGACCGTTATGGATCCAACACATGACACTGGCACTGCTATTTTAAATGACTGTGTTCTTTCATGATACTGAAACCTATATAGGCATTTAATCTGTGTACCTATTCTATGCTTGATAAATCTCATAAATTTTGGAACTAAATTCAATAATCAGGAGCCCATTTGTAAATAATGGTAAATATACGCATTTTGGAACCTTTGGTTACTAAATAATAATAATTTATTTGGGGCGTGAAAGAGTTAATTTTTAAAAAATGACTGTAAATGAAATCCGACGCCAGATTTGAATTCGTCATACGCAATTTAATATCCCTTTGTAAAAGTTTCATTTTGATACAATGAACTGTTCAAAAATTACAAAGCTTTTTTATTTGGAACATTTGTTGTCCATTGCTCAATGTAAATCAGAAATTATGACGCTTTACCTCCCACGATGCGGCAGTGTACATGTACAGGAAGAAAGATGCGTAGGCCTACAATTTCAATCACAAAAACCACCCTTTTATGTTAATTTTTTAAAATAATAATGAATACTAAATCTATTTGTCTTTCAATATTCTAGCTAACTGATAACTTTTTTCCCTCAAAATATTAACTTACTCTTGTCGATTGGTGTATAGTGACAACAAAGATGAATGGTTACATAATAGCTTTTGCTCTAAGGGATGCACAACGAGTGTGATATAGCAGCTAATAATCTTGCTATTTGAGCGTATTAAGAATTTTTATGAAGTCTTACAGGCATAGATAGATCAAAGCTCATAATTTTTTCCTGTGTGATAAAAAAGAAAAAGCACTTTGCTCTTAGTACATTCATATGTGTAAAATAGAACTTGTATGAATGCTGTTCAACAAATTGTTCCACATTCAGTCAGCATTGCCATATCTACTTTTTTAAATAGCTCAGATTTCTCAAAGCATTACTAGCATTACTAGCCCAAAGGCTGACCATTCAATTCTGGGCGTGAAATGGTTAAATTTTTAGAACGGCTTTTACAATAATTTTGAAACCAGATTTGGACTTGAATATGTGGTTATTCAATAATCTGGAAGACATTTGTCGCTAATCGTAAATATATGCATTTTTTGAACCTTTGGTAACAAAATATTAAAAATTTATTTGGGGCCTGAAAGAGTTAATTTTTAAAAAATGACTGTAAATGAAATCCGACACCAGATTTGAATTTTTCATATGCAATTTAATATCCCTTTGTAAAAGTTTCATTTTGATACAAGGAACATTTGTTGTCAGTTGGTCACTGCAGGCTATATTTATACTGTACTGCTGTTCTTGTATTATTTTCCTCCAAATTCACATAGAGATCAGACACGTTTATTGTGGTTTCTGATAAAGGTCAGTTTATTGGAACTATAAGAAGGTTTTCCATACATTCTGCATTGTTGCATTTTTCTTGATACCGGACTTATATGATGAGTCTTTTTTTTTTTGATTCCGTTCAGTACTGTCAAGTACTGTGCTTTCCCATTCTTATATTTGCTGTTTAAAGATGTTAACATTCTGCTTGACATTTTGAAGTGGTCATACCCAAATTGTTTGGGATACGAACTTTTGAGGGTAGATATGCATGATTTTCGAGGAAGAAGCTGTTTTTAGTGTGATAAAAATTATATGGTACTTTCGTAAACATTTTATGTAATTCTGAGAAACATATATGGTTCTTTTCTAGCTTTTAGCTTGTTTAAAGTATTCTTAGACCCCTAGGAACGTTTAAGTATTTGTTGTATTGGTAAAATAACAGAATACAAACCTCCAATTGCAAACACAATGGAGGGTGAAGCAGCAAATGAAGAAAAAATTGAGGCCATACAAGAGTTTGCAATAGAACAAATGAACGCATTCCAAGAATACATAGATAATATTAAAAAAGCAGAAGAAAGAAAAAAAAGCTAACTGAACAATTTGAAGTACTGAAGAAGTCCATTAGCTATGTGTCAAAGCAGCTGGATGGTGTGGAAAAAATAGTTAATTCCATGACTGAAAATGGAGAGTCAAGTGGTGATAGTTCTGAAATAGACAGTTCTGATGAAGATCAGGATGATGATACAGATAAACCTTCCACCAGCGGAACAATTGCTAAAAAGAGGAAGGTAGAAGAACCTGAAGAGGAGGAAAGAGCAATTCCAAACTTTCTTGATGAATTAAAGGAGCCTCTAATGAAGAAACTGAAACCTTTAAGGACCAAATGCAAATACTCTGGACAGGAAAAACTTGCTGAACCCAGTTTTTGTATGTTCACCACTGGCAAGAGCAAAACCCAACTACTTCAGGTCAGTGAACAATATCAACAGCGTTCATCTTCAGTTTAGCTCTGTTTCAAGTCAACTGCATTTATCTCGTGATCCTTTTTGTAATACCCATTCATCTATCTTTATGCAGTTCATCAATTTGTCACACTATCTACTTGTAAAAATGTTGTTCTGATGTTTTTCAGACCTGGATGGAATGTACATTACTTTAAAATTTATTCAGTGGTATGTGCTGTGCTCATTTTCTTGACTAGTGTTTGGTCACTCTTAGAAATGCTTAAAACCAACATTTTGCTAAAAATGTAATGTTTTATTGAATTAAGAAATAATGTTGAAAAAATGTAATGTACTGTTTTCAGAGTGGACTACATAAGCTAGTAGCACAAAGGAATTTTTTGGTACAGTTTAATCGTTAATTAATACTGTCTACTACTTTTTAGGTCGGCAAGATGTCATCAGACTTGTTGAAGATGGAATCGAAGACGGGATGTGGTTTGATGGCTGGACACCACCAAATATTCAGGGCAACCTTGGACGATACCTGCAAGAAATATTGTGAGGAATTATCAAAAAGAAGAAGATTGAACATCTGAAGGAACCGCTGAAATCCAAAATGAATAAACATTATTGAATAACAACAAAATTATGAACACTTCAATGTTATTTAATGTTTCAGTTAGTTTCAAGGGTTACTTACTTGGTATCCATTGCATAGATTACCGAGAAAGGTTAAGAGATTGTTAAAATGTTTAAGTGTTTAGATTTAGCTGAATACACAATTTTACATATTTATTTTATTTATTGCTTGGACAGGGTAACAGATTCTCTACTTGCCTAAGTGATAAGAAGTTGTCAGACAAGAAAAAAATGTGAATGTCTGTATAGGATGTAATGTATCAGTAAGTTGCAAGGGTTACTTACCTGGCATTTGTGGCATAGGTTACCCATAAAGGTTAAGATATCATCAAACATGTTCTAGTATTTAGATTTAGCTGAATACACAATTTTATATATTTAGTTTATTTATTGGTTGGACAGGTTAAGAGACCCTCTTTTTTACTTGGCTGAACGTGCACTTTTGCTCATAAGTAGAAAAACTTATTCAGTTTTCATGTTTGCATTCATGCTTCCAACATGTTGAACATTTCAATTGTGTGTATAGATTTTGTATTGGGTGTTGCATTAATCTATTGTATTTGATTGTTTAATTTATTTTTACTGAGTCAGAGCAAATCATTTTTTCGTTATAAATTGTATATATCCGTACAATTTTTCTAAGAATTGTGTCATTTGGTTTTCTCAGACTTCTGATGATAAACTCGAAAGCAAGAAATTCTTATAGAATATTATCTTTCTTCTGAAAATTATTCAGTGTGACTTTGCTATGGTATTTCTTTCATCTTTCTTCTACTCTTCGTTCTCAACTGTCTGGAGTTCATAATTAAGTATATACGTTTTTCTGAGCTTTCAATATCGAAATATTAAGGGCATGAAAGAGTTATTTTTTTTTAAATGACTGTAAATGAAATCTGATACCGGATTTCAATTCCCCATATGCAATTTTATATCCTTTGATGAAAGTTTCATCTTGATCTAGTGAAATATGTCAGTTTGTTTTATTTACAAAGATATATATTTTTTTTAATGTCATTATTTTTTCATACAAGTTATAATTCTTTTAAGCTCCTACCATACATGCTAATACAATAAAATACAATCCATTTGTTAAAAAAACTTAAATATATACATTTACAGAGCTTTTAATATCAAAATATTAAGAATATTTGGGGCATGAAAGAGTTATTTTTTAGAAAAACATTCGAAATGAAATCTGACACCAGATTTGAATTCCTCATATGCAATTTAATATACCTTTCTGGACGTTTTATCCCGATCAAATGGAATGTGTAAAAGTTATGAAGGTTATTTCACTTGGAATATTTGTTTTCAGTTGGTCCACACAGGCTATAGTTACGTTACTTAGTTTTCCTTCTAATTCGCAAATGGTCAGACGCCGGTGTTGTGGATCCCTGTAAAGCAGAGAGTCCATATCTGTGGACAGTAAAACTTTAAATTGGTACCTGTATTCATTCGACTTACTTCACCTTGTATGTTGTACTTTGTTTCTGAACCTGGTATGGACCATTTGCAAAACATGAGTTGCATCAGTTTAAATGAAGAACATGTTCATGTATCTGAACTTGATTGTGATGGTAATTTCTGAATTGGAAATTTGGACATGTTTGCAAATATCCAAAAGTCATTGTATTATCTTGACAGAGCATTTACTTTTCCTATGCTGAGAAAGTTAAGCCATGTTCGAGGACATATTATTGATATGTATGGTCACATTTCCTTGATACAATGTGGCAGACTTGGGCATTTCAGGTCATATTTCCTAACAGATTTGTCTTGCGCAGAACTGAATCAAAGTTTGATTGACTTTGTCATAGTTGGAACCGTGGACTTAGCAGAAAATCATGTGCTACATTCACTTAACAGGTACCATGATGATCATCAGAAAATGGTTGAACATTCTGTCAAGAAAATCTATGTCAATGGGGAATTTTTAGTCCAGTTTGGGAACTACTTACAAGCACGCTTAGGAAATGAGGGCCATGGAACTGTTAAATCATGCGTGGTAGAATTTGGCCAGAAGGTTAATGCACTTGAGTTTTCGTCATATATTAAGCAGTGGATACCTACTTATATAATTGAGGAAAATATCCTGCACGTATGGACTGAATTATCCTATAGTTCACAACCACCATCCATTGTTTCCTTCTCAAAAAATGCAATTCAGGGAAACATTAAGGATCATGATGCATTTTATCCACGGTTAAGACGTGACCTGGCTTCGGTGGTATCTGTAGTTCATGAAACAACTGAACCATTATTAATTGCACAAATTCGAAGTGCAATAAATCAGAATTGATTTGAATCGTCGCCAGGGCCAGTGCGCATTTATAATCTCCCCCCCCCCCCCTTGATGCATACTAGAAGCCCAGATATGAGACATAAACCTTCTGTTGCATTGATGTCAGTTGCTGTTGCTCTAGGAGGATCACTTGTAAAGAGCAAGGGGACTGCAAATATCATCTCCAGAGCTAAGGCCTTACTTGAGGCAATAGCAGCTGCTTTAGACTATATATATATATATATATTAATGGATCACCACTGAGACTTGAAATTGTGTGCACGGGGTTAGATTCATTATTTTTGGATCCGCGAGAGCCTTTTCAAGTTGTTGCTCAAAACTTGGTCGTTCTGCCCACCACAATGCTAGACCCAGATAAAATCTTTACTGAATGTTATGCTATATTGTCAAACAGTTTTGATGGCGACATTTGTAGGCGCAGAATTTTGATTTGCCTAATTGTGGAATCCATCTTAAATCTGGCAATCGATGGAACAACAAAAAATGTTGTGTATTCTGCACTAAAGACAACTCTTTTGGCAGGCACAATAAATAATAGTGTGGTAGATGGTACTGTCCACTTTCCAGCAGTTTATAATTTTGTAAACGATAGATCACCTTGATATTCGACGTATGGCTACACATTGTGCATATTATACAAATACATCATTGGTTGTTTGGGAACAAATTCTGCCACTGCTTTTCCCTTTAGATGATGGACCGCACCAAGTCGCTGATATAGTAACAATTGTTTTATTGCTCAAAAAAAGACAAGGTGGTTCTAGTGGGCTGGTTATTGGTAATTTCTTCCACAAAAATGTAAGCATAGCAAAACGAGAATTAAGAGGACATATTTCAGCAGAGATTCTTGTCTCCAAATGTCTGCTTTATACTGGACACTGTAATCCTTACAGCAGATGTGTTTGCACAATATTGACGCATTATTTGGGCAGTGATGTTACTATGTCGAACTCTTTATTAGCTAAACTTGTGAACGTCTTTGCAAAAAGAGTTCAAATTTGGCTCCAGTCTGTGCCAGTAGCACCAAGAAACTTTGGCACTCGGTGTTGGGTTGTCAGTACAAGAACAGATTCACAATTGCTACAGGAATCTCGACAAATCTTGATGGAACATTGCAAGATAGCAAAGCACAATCTAAGATATCTTGGAGGACTATCGATTGACCAACCTATTGTGCAAGACAATATGATGTTAGCAAGGGTTCTCAAGGATGGACATGGAATAGAAGTAAATATTATTCATATAGAGGCTTTGATTAATATAAATGTTTATTTTAGTTTTTACTTGTATTTGTTGTCATTTATTTCAAAAATAATTCATTTGGTTTACAAATGATACAAGAGTTTATCCATGCTTGTTTATAATTATCCTTTGATATATAGCTGGAAATCAAATGTAAATATTATGACTATTTTGCAAATGATCGCAGTTGTAATTGACAATTTTATATTCAATTTTTACAAGGATGGCTCAATAATGCTACACTTTGACCGGAAATATATTTTGAATTACTAACATTATGATAAATAAATAACTAATTAATAGGTTGCAAATCTTATAATATGACAAGTTTTATTGCAATTCTCACTGTACAAGTCAGAAGTTCAAGCTAACATTTTTTACTAAATGTGTATTTTACATAGACACTCCTTGGTAAACATAACAGCGGTGCTCCTACTAATTCTGGCCCTAAAGAGACTGCTGAACAGAAGTTTCAAAGGACATCTGCTGTATATACCTTGGCCTGAAATGACCAGCATCTACCCCATGGTGAATGAACTAACAGATGTTCTGTGCGTGTATGGAATTCTCCAACCTGGCCTTCCAGAGCATGTGACAATTGGTTTCCTGGGTGACAACTGGATACCACAAAGTACGTTGACATATGCCAATGTCTGTCAACGTATGTATACATAATGTATATATATATATGTGTGTGTGTCTGTGTGTGTCTGTCTGGTTGTATTCGGGGAATGTTTTTTTTCAATATTGACATATAGCATTTTGCATGAAAATAAATTTTGATACCTGAACAAATTTGTTTGGATTGCCAAATAGAGTATTAGAAGTAAATGGGAACAGTTTAATTGATTAAATGTTCCTGATTTTCAGACTTCCAGGACATCATTCACCAGAGAGTATTGCAGCTTACCAGCCAAGAATATGACAGTTCAAATGGCGAAGAGGAAAAAGAATCAAGAGAGGATGATGAACCAGAACCTTGACATCAGCCTAAAAGATGAATTCGGATAATATAAACAGTATTGTCACAAGTGAGTGAATTTTGCTTGCAATTATTTATGATGAAGAGGAAAATGAGTCAACAATGGAAGTTAAACCAGAATTTCGATATCATCATAAAAAAATAACTTGAACAATATTGTGATCTTAAGGTTTAGGCTCCCAACCCTTGGGTCGCCAACCCTGGGGTTGGGAACCCAAGCCTGGGGTCGCCAACCCTGGGTTTGGGAACCCACGCCTAGGGTCGCCAACCAAAAAGCCAGAACAAACAATAGTTACTGAGATTTTTATTTCAAAGTTTTACCCTTTACAGGAGCACTGTGACAGTCACAAAGATGACTCATCACATTTCGTTTTCCATACATTTTGGGTTGCCAGTTTGCTTTAGATTGACAACCTGTTCTGGGGTAGAGCTATGTTATCTCCCTTATCTTTAACACTCTTTTTTTTTGCGATGTGTTATATTTCAGAATCGAATGTTTGTACATGTTTACACAAAGACCACAGCTAAAAATCCCAATAAAAATTAATTCTTAAATATGAAAACTGCAGGCGCACAACTTCCATTAACCCTAACCTTCTTCAAACTTGTGGTATAAATGTAACATCATTTGTGGTTAGTTTTTTTTCCCAATTTATTCTTTGAGTTGCTCAACCGAAGTGTAGACTTTTATAAGGGTTGTTAAAATATTTCAAAACACGTATTAAAAATTGTTGAATTTTTTTATTTATTTTTTTTAAGAGGTTGACTTGGGTTGAGTGGTATAGGAGTAACCCTCTGAAATCAGACCACCCTAGAGGGGGAAGATTGGATGAACTTTGTTTCTAGCGGCACTGGAGGGTTACTCACGATTTATACTTAACCCCCTGAGCTTCTCTGCATTTTAAAACGTGGCATTTTGGTTTTTGGTGCAAGTGGGGTTGAAAGTGTATAAAAAAATTGAAGTCTTCTTGCACTTTTCAGAAAATCAGGGTAAACTTTCAAAACTTCTTCATTTTAAAATATATTTTCCAAAATTCATTGCAAACCAAAATTTAAAGGTCCAAAGAACACATTTATATAAAAAAAATTCAAAATCCCATACTATTTTTGGAAGTTATAAAGCTTAACTTTTTTCAAGGAGGGTTACTGTTATACCATGTAAAATAATAAGGTAAGCGGGGGTTAGGCTGCCATTCTTCTTGATGATTCCTGTGACTAATCTATATTATTGCACATTATGATTTTACCTTCTACTTTATATTTCAGGTTAATTTCACGGTTCACAGTGGTTAGTTTTGAAGTAGTGAACAAAATTAGAGGTCATGTTACAGTTATACCTATTACAATTTAATATGTTCTGAACAAACACAACGTTACACAAGCTGTGACTTGAGTTCTGCTCCAGAGTAGACATAAAGGATAACCAGCATATATATATATATATATATATATATATATATATATATATATGTGTATATAATATGCATGTAGATATATACATATATATATACATATATTTATGAATGAATATATTTCTTACCCTGAAAATGACTGGTCTAATTGTAACCTCACTTAATTTCTTAAATCAAAATAAAAATTAAAAAAAACCATGGAGACAGATAAATCCAGTTTGAATTAACATCTTTAAAATTTTGTCAACAGATTCTGGATGGTGCAGGTCTGTCCCTAAAATTGAAATATATATTCTTCTGACATATAACAATGTGGCCATGCAAGAAATATTGAGCAACTGAACTTCATCATATAAAAATTATCCAGTCACATATTCTATATGTTTTATGCTCATGAAGCAAGTTTGAACAAGAGTTCTTTAAGATTTCTTTTTTATTCTGATTTATTAGGCAATAATCTTCAAATTGGTGAGGAGATTTTTGTATTTTGTAAAAAAAGTAAGAAAATTAACTTTGAAAAAGAAAATTAACATCTCTAACCCCAAAAATTAAATACATAACTGTAACATCACATGCAACATAATATTTTTTGGTTAAATTCAAGAAGCTGGCACTGGATTTCTACTAGAGGGATAGGAATGATAAAAGCTACTTAAAATAGCCTAGCTGAATATCTTTGAATTGATTGTTAGTTATAGTGGTGTATCTGCAAGATATGAAGGCAATATGTCACAAAAAGCAAATGAATATATTTCTAAACCTGAAAATAACTGCTGTAATTGTAACCTTATGTGGGATTTTATATCAACATAAAAACATTTAAATAGTTGTAAGTCCAGTCTGAATCAGTTTTTTAAAATTGTCAGCAGATGCTGATGGCTCCAGCTTTGCCTTCAAAAAATGAAGTATTGATTCTTCTGATGTATAAAATATTGGGCATTCGAGATATATCCAGCAAATATACTGCACCATATAAATATTATCCAGTCCCATATTTCACATGTGTTTAGCCTATAAAACAAATTTGTACACGAATTATCTTAAAAATTCTTTTCGATTTTGATTTACAAGGCAGTTATCTTTCTATTAGTGAAAAGAGTTTTGTCTTTTCTAAAGAAAAAGTAACGATAAGAAGTACTTAAAAGAAATTAATATCTCTAACCCTAAAAAATGAAAGGTATAATTGTAACATTACATGTAAAACATATCTTGAACTGGATTTCTACCACAGGGATAGGAATGAGAAAAGCTCGTAAATAAAGTGCACCTTCATACCTTTAACTGTCAATAAGTTACATTGGTATATCTATACAATATAAAGGCAATATGTTTAAAAAAGCAAATGAATATATTTCTAACCCTGAAAATGACTGGTCAAATTGTAACCTCACTAACTTTTTAAATCCATATAAAAACACTTGGAGAAATCCAGTTTGAGTTAACATCTTTTAAATTTTGTCAACAGATTCTGGATGGTGCAGGTCTGTTCGTCCAGATGAAATATATATTCATCTGATATATAACAATTCTGGCATGTAATAAGAATTCGCCATCTAGACTTCATCATATAAAAATTATCCAGTCACATATTTTACATGTGTTTTGCTCATGAAGCAAATTGGAAAAGAATTCCTTAAGACATCCTTTTTGATTCTGATTCACCAGGCAATAATCCTTAAATTGGTGTAGAGATTTTTGTATTTTGTGAAAACAGTAAGAAAATGATCCCAAAAAGAAAATAAACATCACTAACCCTAAAAATGAAATGTATAACTGTAACATCACATGCAACATAATTTTTGGGGTGTTAAACTCCAGACGCTGGCAATGGATTTCTACTAGAGGGATAGGAATGATAAGTCTACTGAATATAGCCTACCTGAATATTTTCGAACGGACAATTAATTATATCGGTATATCTGGAAGATATGAAGGCAATATGTTAAAAAAAGCAAATGAATATATTTCTAAGCCTGAAAATAATGCTCTAATTGTAACCTTATGTAGGATTTTATATCACCATGAAAACCTGAATCAAAATTTGTTAATTTTATCAGCAGATTCTGATGGCTCCAGCTTTGCTTTCAAAAAAGAAGTATAGGTTCTTCATATATATAGAATTTCGGGCGTATGGGATATATTCAGCAAATATACTGCACCACATAAATATTATCCGGTCACATATTTCACATGTGTTTAGCCTATAAAACAAGTTTGTACAGGAATTTCGTAAAAGTTCTGTTTGATTCTGATTGACAAGGCAGCTATCTTTCTATTGGTGTATAGAGTTTTGTCTTTTGTAAAAAAAAAAAAAAAAAAGAAAAGTGAAATGATAAAAAACAGGAAAAGAAGTACTGAAACTAAATTAATCTCTCTAACCCTAAAAAATGAAAGGTATAATTGTAACATTACATGTAAAACATATCCTGCACTGGATTTCTACCAGAAGGATAGGAATGATAATAGCTCTTAAATATAGTGCACCTTCATACCTTTAACTGTCAATTAATTAGATTGGTATATCTGTAGTATATGAAGGCAATACGCTTAAAAAAGCAAATGAATATATTTCTAACCCTGGAAATGACTGGTCTAATTGTAACCTCAGGTAGGGTTTTGTATCAACATTAAAAAGTTTGAAGACATATAAGTCCGGTCTGAATCACAACATTTGGACACATAGAAGTCCAGCTTGAATAATTTTTTAATTGTTAGCAGATCCCAATTGGTGCAGCTCTGTCCCTAAAAATGAAGTATAGATCCTTCTGATATATAAATGTCACTTGAATATGGGGGCACATAAGTTGTTCAAAAATAACTTTCTATGCATATATGTCCATGTACACATTCTGACCAATTCAATTTCAGGCGAATTAAACATTTTAACATTCATGCTTCACTGCAGATGATGTCCAGGTTGGAGCCACTGGGCTATATGCTCCTCTTGGCACCTGTAGTCCAAATCTGCCTAAGTAGGGAATCGAACCATCATACCCAGACATCATATGCAATTTTTATGCCTTAATATATATATTAAATTAGTTTTCAAAAAGCACATATTTGGTAAATGTTATTTTAATATGCAAACAATTTGGACAGAAAATACGATTTGGGGTGTTTTATGTGGCAAATACTCTTTCTTATGGGACTTTAACATGGGATATCACTGGCAAGAAAATTCACCTTTCCACAAAGTACACTTTTCGTTTTTTTCCTTATGTTTAATTTCTCTTACAGATACTATAACATCTTAAAGCAGAGAACTTGTACAAGGAAGCTTTCTTTTGAATATTTTCAAAGCTTTATTTATTATATGTTTTCATCCATAGAAGAAATTTGGTCGAAACATGTTCCTGATGCTGATGTAAGAGGCAATTATCTTTCCACTGGTGTACAGAATATTGTTGATGCTACAAAAGTAAAGGAGTCCAAACAAGCTGTTGAATATCTCTAACCTTGACAATATGTGGTATAACTGTAACGTCACATGTCATCTATTTGTCAGTATTCCGAGGATAATTATTCTAAAATGATTATCTTAGCTGAAATATTATATATTATACAGGCAAGAACCTTTACAGACCCCCAAAACGGGATGAGATCCTAACCCAAAATAACCATGTACAATTGTTTTTGGTTTGAGAAAAATATTTGCTTATTCAGGTTATGTCATATTTCGATAAACTTTTTAACTGATCACAACATAATCTAAATGTAGGTCATAGGCCTCCAAATTTGGGTCCAAAGGATCCAGATAATTATTTCACTGTCTAAACTTACAAAGATGTCACTTTGTCCAAATTATGACTACTACAGCCAAGCATTGTACACAGTGGCAAAATGTCAATGATACCTTTATCTCAGCCATAACTTAGCTTTAAGAATCACCATAAAACGACTGAATATCAGGTTTCTTTTTATTTTTGGCAGAAGAAATGAAATTTGTGTTTTTGGTGGTTAGGCCTATACATTTTGGAAAAAGAACTAGTGTCTGCAGTCAATGATGAATATTTCTTAGGTTGAGAGGATCGGTTTAAAACCACCAGTTGCCTTTTATGGGTGACTGCCTGTCTCAAGTCAGGAGTGAAATTTGTTTCTTCACATTGGTATTGGAAAAGAAATGTTGATGCTTTGGCAAGTCTGAAATCTCTTAGCCGTCATTGTTGGGTTTGGAATTAATGAATGTGGATCATGTGTTTCTGTACTATTTGAAAATTACTTCATAGCCTATGTTGTGCTGTGGGCTTTGTTTTGCGACTCATAGTTATAGTGGAGGTAGGGTGTGTTTATAATGTTCCAGATTCATAAATATCACAAAAACGATGTAGGCCTACCTTACAGTTTTACTTTAAGCTGAGCTGACTGACAAGTCGGGAGAACTAAAAGGTGATAGGCCTGACAGGTTTCTTTTTATTTTTGGCAGAAGAAATGAAATTTGTGTTTTGGGTGGTTAGGCCTATACATTTTGGAAAAAGAACTATTGTCTGCAGTCAATGATGAATATTTCTAAGGTTGAGAGGACCGGTTTAAAACCACCAGTTGCCTTTTATGGGTGACTGCCTGTCTCAAGTCAGGAGTGAAATTTGTTTCTTCACATTGGTATTGGAAAAAAATGTTGATGCTTTGGCAAGTCTGAAATCTCTTTACCGTCATTGTTGGGTTTGGAGTTAAAGAATATGGATCATGTGTGTTTGTACTTATGAATAATTATTAAATTACAGATTCACCACACACTCCCAATTTTGCCTTTTTGGGAAAAATTGTAGCATTGGGATAATATGATTTTTTTCTCTTCATTGTCTTACTATAAATGAAAACATCAATGATGCCTAT
Source organism: Hermodice carunculata (assembly GCA_964020975.1). Taxonomy (NCBI): domain Eukaryota; kingdom Metazoa; phylum Annelida; class Polychaeta; order Eunicida; family Amphinomidae; genus Hermodice; species Hermodice carunculata. The sequence continues at coordinate 776,330 of CAXHWN010002459.1, read as the reverse complement.
GTTAAGACAACTTTATGCTTAACATTAATTTATAAAGAATTTAGAGAAAAAGGACAATAAGATGAGGGGTTTTAAAATTTGAATACCATGTTGTCTGTGTCAAAATAATGTGTATTTTGTTTAACACTATCAGTCTGGCACCAAAAATACATACCGACATTAATTTTACATATTTTCTACATATAAACAAAGCTTGATTGGAATTTTCTCACAGTGTTTGTTTTCCTAATTCAAAAGGCTGTTTCCTTTCTATTGGTGCTTAAATGATTTTTCTAGCTACTTTATTAAGGCAATGAGTCCCAAATTTGCAATTGAAAACCTGTAACCCCGGAAATAAGTTGTTCCGCTGTAACATTTTAATATGAATATAAATCATTTTGAGACATATAACTCCAATTTGAATTTTTATTTCTTGGTTGGTGAAGGGTTAGCCTTCAAAACAGATTGTCCGAATATATCAAGAAATAAAAATATGGCAATTTTTTTTTAGTAAATATAAAATAGTAATATTCTCTTGCCACCCATTTTACATGTTTTTCCTTCTGAACAAATCAAACCTTAACCTCAATTATAGAACTTCAGGTGGTACACTTTTGCATTATCGTCACCCCTATACTCATTCAAGTTACACTTATACCACTCAAATATAAAAACAAAAAATGCTATATACAGCTATGTTACTGAAGGGCCACTTCATTATTCAGCATTTCCTTTGACCAATCTGTCCATCAACAGATACTTTGTACACTACATGTGTCCGCAAGTAGTCACACAAACAAGGGATTTGTGAGCTGTCATGATACTGAGTGACTATACATGTGCCTACATGTATAGCACTGGCCCATATATATGTAAAGTCAAAATTGCTGAATTTTTTTCCCAAGGAAACTTAAGACAACCAGGAAAATGCATGATATTTTTGTATCAGAACACAATAAAGCCTTACGTTTGTCATTCTTATATATGTGTTTGTCAGTTCATTATATGCATGAGCTGCAGTGACAGCAGAAAATGTTAACCTCCCCAGTCAAATATTAACTCTTCCAGGGCTATTCACAACAGATGGTTGTTAAACTGAATCATTATTGTGACGCAAGATTTAAACTCCTCAAGAAAAGACTTGTCTAAAATTTCCATGTTGGGTACAAAAGTAAGCATAGTTACAGTAAAAAATTGTGTCTACATCAGCAACTTTTTTCAGGAAACTCTAAAATATAGGACTAAAAGGGGAAACATATGTTGTACTGGGACGGGGTCTTCAGATTTCATCAACTGATAGATATTAAGGTAATAAATCGTCCAATGAGATTCACTTGGCCAAGAAAAAAAAAAAGGAACTTTCATAGATAAGATCACACATCAGAAAGTTCTTTAAGGCAACAATCACATAATGTCCCAAATCATGCAGGCAGATTTCACTTGGGTCATTAGACCCTGGGCCCTCAGTTGATAGAAATCTGCACTGCAGTAAAAGATTGACACACTGTGGGTCTGGGTGTCCGTGTGTTGGTCAGTTATGAATGTGCTATGAATAAAGTAAATGTAGTCTAGACAACCAATTAATTAAGTGGCCAAAATAGGCACATGTGTAAGAGTTAATTGGTTGCATTCTCAATAAGTGATACAGTGGTACCTGCTGTATGTGACCACCCCAAGGCCACCACAAACTCTTAAGTTGCAAAGCACAGTTACCTACATGTATGCATGATTTCCCATAATAAGTTTACAATAAGTTTTCTTTGAAATGTTTTTTTGCTGCCACCCTAATCATGCTAGCACGAACTTTTAACTAATCGTTTATGCTGATGACTCCACCATAGCTGCCGGTTTCAATAACTTCACTAATAAATACTTGCAATAGTTGTATTGATAGTGAAATGAATTAAGAACTGGAACTATGAATTCGTTAGACGTAAATAAGCTACCCCTTAACGACATGAAAACTAAATTCAAGATTCTCCATCAACCCAGTAGAAATTTAGTACCCCAGACACTAGAATGAAAAATACCCAAAGCGAATGGATAGATAGCTTCAATTTCCTTTGTGTTGTAATAGATACAAAACTTAACTAGAAATTCCACATTATAAAAGAAAGCAGCAAGATATCAAAGGCTGTAGGAAGTCAAAGCAAATTAAAACCAATGCAACCTATTGGCACAGAATTAAAAGTTTATAATGCTAAAATGTTCTCATATAAAATAAGTTATACTGGTAAGGGGTGTTCAAGCTTAAACGTGATGCAAAAGTAATTTATTAGATCCATGACGGGTAGCAAATATAATGCATTGATGAGTAGGGTTATATTGTTTATAGATTTGAGCATTCTAACCTTCAGACTTAGAATTCTAACAATATGTGACCCTTTCTTAGTCACATTTTCATGTAAGGAGTACATGTGCCATTGCAATAATGGCTTCCTCATATGGTTTTATTGATATTATTTTGTATTATTTGCAGTTAATCCACAAGCAAGCCAAAATGATGCAATGACCAGTCAATGTGTGATTTCCCCAGCCAAACAAATGCATTAACTGGGCAATGCAAGCTCCCCCCCTCCCCCACACACACACACAAAAAGCAGCTGATAAGATACAGCCGACAGTTATTGTGTCAATGCATTGACCAGTCAATGCATACTTTTCCCAGCCACATCAATGCATTGCCCGGCAAATGCATGCCTTCCCCAGCCATATCAGTGCATTGACCGGTCAATACAAACTTTTCCTAATCACATCAATGCACTGACCAGTCAATACTCTTTCCTCAGCCACATCAATGCATTGACCGGTCAATGCATATTTTCCCTAACAACATTGATCCATTGACTGGTCAATGCATACTTTCCCAAGCACGTCAATGCATTGACTGGTCAATGCGTATTTTCCTAACCACATTGATGCATTGACCGGTCAATGCATACTTTTCCCAGGCCCATTGACAGCATCGACTGGTGAATGCATACTTCCCCTGCCACATCAATGCATTGACCTGTCAATGCATGCTTTCCCCAGCACATTGATAGCATTGACCACGGGCAATGCATCTGCCTCAATAACGGAACAAATGTTGACCTGTATACATACATCAATATATTAATGCATTGACTGGTCAATGCATGCTTTCTCTTATGTGTACAGCCACATTGCATGATGCATTGACCATGGGCAATTCTACTCCTAACTGCATAGCTTAGATGGAATGATGTTCAAATTTTCTAAGTTGATGCATTGAAACCTTAGTGTTCATCACATGGTCAATGCACAGTGGTCAATGTGTGTTTGCATTGACGGGTCAGTGCATTGGCAATACATGGTCAACTAGGCTGATTTTCCAACAGAAAATCAAATGTCTCCTGGTGCGCCCTTACTATTGTCACCCTTATTTTTATAAATAGGCATACCAATTCCAATGATCTACAGATATGGTGAAGGTACATTCTTTATTGACATTTCAAAATGTTGATTCTGGACGGAATACCCACGTGACCTTGAAAAATAGGTGAAGGTCATACATTTGCAGTTACAAGCAAGGTCTTACAAAAGTCTTGCATGGAAACATAATCACACAAAATGTCAACCTGTTTAAGCCAAATCTTTCTCGAGTGCATCTGCAGTGATTTCTAAAAAGTGGCCATGTGACCTTGAAAATACGTCAAGGTCACCCAACTACAATCCCAACCTAGTTGCTATTATGGAACATTAGCAAGCAAAATTCCAACCTCCTACGCCAAATCCTTGCAGAGTTGTTGCATGCCTGTTAATTTTAGATGACATGCCCATGTGACCTTGAAAAATGTCAAGCTCACCCATCTGCAATCCCAAGCAAGATCATATATAGAAACGTCTGCACAAAGTTTCATCTTCCCAAGTCAAATCTTCCTCGAGTTATCATGTCCATCATTGATTTTGGATGAAATGCCCACGTGACCTCTAAAAATAGGTCAAGGTCAAACATCTGCAGTTACAAGCAAGGTCTTACAAAAGTTTACATAGAAACATAATCACACAAAATGTCAACCTCTCTCAAGTCAAATCTTTCACGAGCGCATCTGCATTGATTTTTAAAAAGTGGCCATGTGACCTTGAAAATACGTCAAGGTCACCTATTTACAATCCCAACCTAGTTCATATTATGGTACATAACCATGCAAAATTTCAACCTCGTAAGTGAAATCCTTGCGGAGTTATTGTGGCCACATCAATTTTACATGACATGCTCAGGTGACCTTGAAAAAAGGTCAAGGTTACCCATCTACAATCTGAACCTAGTTCATAATTTGGTAGATAATCATGCAAAATTTCAACCTCTTGGGTGAAATCCTTGCGGAGCTGAAAAATAGGTCAAGGTCTCCCATCTGCAATTCCGACCTAGTTTATATTATGGTTCATAATCATGCAAAATTTCAACCTGTTAAGCCAAATCTTTGTGGATTTATTGCGTCTGCGTCAATTTTACCTAACATGCCCACGTGACCTTGAAAGATAGGTCAAGGTCATACATCTGCAGTTACAAGCAAAGTCTTACAAAAACTTGCATAGAAACATAATTGCACAAAATATCATCCTCTTTAAGTCAAATCTTTCTCGAGTGCATCTGCAACGATTTTAAAAAGTCGCTGTGTGACCTTGAAAAAAGGTCAAGGTCACCCATCTACAATCCTGACCTAGTTTATGATTTGGTACATAATCATGCAAAATTTCAACCTCTTAAGTCACATCCTTGCAGAGTTATTGCGTTCGTGTTCATTTTACATGACATGCCTATGTGACCTTGAAAAATAGGTCACGGTCACTCATCTGCAATTCCAAGCAAGGTTTTATATAGGAACATCTTCACAAAAAATTTCAAGTTCCCAAATCAAATGTTTCTTGAGTTATTGCGTCTGCAACGCACACAACAATCTGTTGAAGAAGAGGAAGAAGCGGAAGAAACGGACGCAAAAACAATATGTCCCCCCATTGCATGGGGAGACATAATACGTATTTTTTCAGTAAGGGCACCATTGCCTGCACAACAAGATTTAGTTTCTCCTACTTCTTATGGCCGCTCTTACAGTTGATTTGACCTTGTAGAAGACCTGTTGTGGCTCCTTCAACTTTGCCAGTCAAGTTCTCATGGTGGGGCTGTTCCGGCTCAGTTCCATTTTTATTTCAGCCATTGTAACCTGGCCTCTGTCAATGTATTTTTGGAAGAGGTGGCGCATCATATGTCCGGTCTCTATGTCCCAGGCCCTCCGAACACTGCAAAATTGGACATGTATGTTTGAAACCAACAGAGTTTAAATTTAAAGTGATAATGCTTAAACTACTGCCATTGTTCCACCATAATGCTAAGCAACTTTACGGTAATAAGCTGACTGTTTCATGGGTCATTTGCCACTCTACACACATTGAAAGCATATTTATGGTTCTGGGTATTACATCCTGCCAGAAAGGGTTCATTCAAGCAATTTTTTTGATTGCTGAACAGACTGTTGTAAGATAGATATGAATGGTTTCCCTGAAATGAGGCACCAAAAATGCACAAAAGGAATGCTGCTTCTTTTTCTTTCATTGTCCTTGATTGCAAAACTCAATATTTAGATAAATAGAAAGCAAGGAATATCAAAATTATAATTGTTGAGCTCAAAGTGTAAAGTTTGATGTACGAGTTTTTGCATTCATGACATTAAATTTTAACAAGTCATTTTATCATACAGGGAAACCTTATTAAAACGACACTTTAATATCAGACATATTCAATATAATGACAGAAATTTTCATGCATAAAAGTACGTTTTCTTTGTTATTTGATTCATTTATCTGATATGTTCAGTTATCTGACACTTTTATAGCAAACAGATGGTGTCATTGTAGCGAGTTTTCATTGTACAATACACTTCATCAAGCTGATTCAGAATATGTTTTCTTTGTGGGGTTGTCGACCATTTTTTCTATTTATACCTCAACTAGCTTGGTTTAAACGTATTTAATTCCATGACAAATCAATTACACAGAGAGACCAAGTGGTTTACATAGCAGTCTGTCATGGAAGGCAATCAGAGAGGAGGGCTTGGCCTCGTGCTGAGAATAGACAAGACAGACAAGACACCACACAGCCCAGTGCTTTCCTCCACGATATGCTCCTCTCTTGATTGGAGCAGAGTTTTGCGCTGAGCCAACCAATTTAAGACACTACATATTCGAAAAGACAGGTTGTATGTAAATAAAAAACTGATCATCCATGTCATGGGACTCCAGTCACTCCACCCACACAGCAATGGACAGGGTCCTGTGGCAATGGTTGTAACTATAAATAATACAAAATGTATAGTTGCTGTGGCATTTTACTTATAATCACAATATATGTTATGGCATCTCATTGGAAACATTTAGTTTTCACAATATATTCTTGAACAGAGAGAAAAATAATTTTGTTACCCCAAAAGGGGCAATATGGTGATCCAAATAAAGTTGTTTCCAGAGTAAATGGAGCAAAATCTAAAATGGATGTATGTAAGGTGTCTCTCTGGACTGCATAGAATAGACAAATAAAAAAACTATGCCAAGTATCTTCTGCACATTACCCACAGCGACAGTTTGGGGATTCACATAAATCAATGGCATGTACGTGAGCATTCAACTGACTGCTGCCCATCCTGAGCCTACCTTCAATTACAGCTGGGTCTCTTTAATTGAGCGAGGGGGCTTTCGAATCTATATGTTTCTTGAATTCACTTAAAAAGTTAAAGTTTCATATGTTAAGTGAGAGCTGGTTCCAAAGTCTCGTGGGGCTGGGGAGCAATATATTGTTAAATAGACCTATTCTAGCTCTAAAGTGAGGAAGGTTTTCAGCTTGGGTTGTATTGTGTCTGATCTGGTTTTTGATTGGAATAAATAATCTCACTTATATATTCAGGTGTTAAATTATGAGTAATTTTATACATTTGGATTAACTTGTTAATTTCTCTCCATTTTGCCAAAGTTTAAAAACCCGCTTCTTCGTATAATTTAATAGTAGGGGAAGTTGGCATGGCACCAGAGATAACACGTGCGGTAGCCAGTTGAATGCTTTATCGTTGTGAGTTGCCCTGTGTAGAGGCATCCCAGACCACGCTGTCGTACTCCATTAGCGATTCAATAAAAGATTTGTATATTATTTCAGGGGTTTCTCTATCTAGTAAATACTTTAAACTTTTCATGATATTAAGTTGTTGGGAGGTGCCAGCAATAATAACATCAATCTGATAATTCCGTTGGAGGTCGGATTGCAGTATTATCCCTAGGTGTTTATGTTGGTCGACATTTACTAATTGATGTTTCTGGAAACTTAAGGGAGGGTGGAAGTCTTGACTTCTCTTCAGATATTAACATAGCATGCGTTTTCACGGCATTGAATGTTACCATCCAATCTGCTGACCAAAAAGCACTGTAGAATGTGTTTAAGTTGTAAAATGTCACATTTTCACAGGAAGGAAAGAATGAAATGGGTCAGTGGAATGTCTGATGACTTGATAACTGTATAGGGTTGACTTTCGGTCAATAGGATGTGTATCCACTGTGACTGTTGACACACTGCTGGCAGGGCTTTCTCATGCTGTGGATCAATTTTCTGATCAGTCTCTGGGTTATATTGTCCCACTCCTCCAAAAAGATATCGTCTTACACCTTCACAGTTTGACTCGAGACCCATCCTCTGGTATACATTTCGCTTGAGATGGCTCCATTCACAGGTGTTCAACAGGATTAAGGTCGATGCAGCAAGCTGGCCAATCCATGGCCTCCACACCTTCACTGGCCAAGAATTCACTAACTTCAGCCACAACATGAAGCCTTGCATTGTCCTGCATGAGGATAAAATTTTCACCTATGGCACCAGCATATGCCACAACGTGAGGTTGCAGGATCTCTGTGACTTCTGGCAGCATAGTACCATTCGGGATGACAAGGTCTGTCCTCCAATTTGCTGGGATCCCCGCCCAGGCAATGATGCTGCCACCTCCAAAGGCAACTGTGGGCTGCACACAGCATGTGGCTTGTCTGTCCTTTGGTCTTCTCCAAGCCTGGATTCATCCATCATTTCTGTGAAGGGCAAAGCGACATTCATCCATGAACAAAATGTTGCCCCATCCTGCCAGTGTTGCATGGATGTGCTGTCTTGCCCATTTAATCTAGCTACTTTATGGCGAGTGGCTAGCATCTGCTTTTTAACCATGGCCCTCGATTTCAAGCTAGCAACATGTAATCTGTTGGGTATCATCTCGCCAGAGATGCACCCCTGAGAAGGATAGGCTGTATACAACTCTTGCTGCAGGTTTGTAGCAGTGCATGTCCTGCTTTGTAATGTCAAATTGACGACAAACTGATCTTGTCTGCTGGTCACCTTAGGCCCTCCTCGTCTTGGCAGATACCGAGCAGCATTAGTTTGTCGGAATTTTTGCAGCAACTTATTGACAGTCTTGAGGTTTACACCAATGGCCTGCACCATCGACCTACAACTTTCTCCTGCTTCAATACAACCTATGGCTCTCTCTCTGTCCACTTCAGATAACTCTGGCATGATGTCTGACCAGAGATGGACAAATGCAGCCCAACCCTGGGTTTCCATGCTTTAATACCCATACTTAGCCCAATTTCTGTCCATATTACACACGTAAAATTCACTAAAAAGATAGCCAAGTGTGCCCAAACAAGGACAGGATACCTCACTGAAACCACCCCATTCAGAATAGCCTTTTTGCAATCATGGTTTCTGACTGTGTCTCACATTTGGCACATATGTAGTCAAACATGCACTTTCATTTGCTGGTCTTGACACATGCTGCACCCTAGGGACTGTTCTACACATACATGTAACTACTTGTCAGAAAATTAACCAAATATGAAACATATATCAAATTATAAAAGTGGAGACTTGTTGTTTTTGAGTTTATTACAACTAAAGTACACAGAGAGAACATTTACAAACCGTGCCTGATTCAGCGATGTTACCTAGTTGGTCAGCAAGAATTCCTTACAATATATAGAATAGTTTCTGACGCAGGTTCTTTGACATGTTGTAAAGTGGCCCACTTCATCGACAATTCCAAAAATGAGGGACACAAAATTCTCAATTTCATGAGAAATATGAACCACCCCATTCAGAGTAGTTTCTTGCAAAGCGTGGTTTTACTGTGTCTCACATTTGGCATATATGTAGTCAAGCATGCACTTTCATTTGCTGGTCTTGACACTTGCTGCACCCTAGGGATTGTTCTACACATACATGTAAATACTTGTCAGAAAACTAACCAAATATGAAACATATATCAAATTATAAAAGTGGAGACTTGTTTTTTTGATTGAGTTTATTACAACTAAAGTACACAGAGAGAACATTTGCAAACCGTGCCTGATTCAGCGATGTTACCTAGTTGGTCAGCAAGAATTCCTTACAATATATAGAATAGTTTCTGATGCAGGATCTTTGACATATTATAAAGTGGCCCACTTCATCGACAATTCCAAAAATGACGGACATAAAAATCTTCAATTCATAAGAAATATAAGCCTAAATATATCCGAAATCTGCAAGCAAGATTGTTCAATGACGCAAGACGAAATGTGTACCTGGCTGACTGTATCATCTTCCTCTGCATTGAGGCCACATGGACCCAGAGACCAGCAATGTAACCTTGTTGGTCTGCAAGAATTCTTGAAAATATATGAAACAGTTATCCACCCAGGACCTGAGACATATTGTGAACTATGGCCCGTTTTATTGATATTTCCAAAGATGATTGAATGTAAATTTTGCATTTCACAAGTGACATAAGGCCAAATGTATCCGAAATCTGCAAGCCAAATTAGTCAACGACTCCGGACTAAATGTATACCTGGCTGACGGTATCCTCTTCTACATTGGGGGCAGGTGGCCCGAGAGGCTCATCAGCTTCCCCACCAGAGGGATCCTTTGGATCGTCATGATGCTAAATTTGTAGAGGTAAAAATAATAAAACGTGAATTTTGTTACCTGTCATGTTGCACACTATGAAAATAGGCCAAGGTCATTCATCATAACTAGAAAGTCAGAGCCTGAATGCTAAACTTTTCCCTAGTTAAAGTTGCTCCTGTACAAAATCACCTTAGCTACTGTACCCTCACAAAATAAACTTGTATAAATTAACTTTGTGTGACAATTGCAGGAAAAAAAGACAGATAATCCCCTTTAATTTTTCTGCATAAAATCAATTTCATTTTTTAGGTTATTTAGTTTTTTCCATAACATTCTGTAACATTTGCTGTTTAGTGTCTTTAATTCATTTTTCGATTTCGTTGAAGAATCCAATAAATGTAGCAATTTTTGATAAATGTAGTAATTTCGTCCATGAAATAAGAGGTGTTCAGCTTAGCACCCTATACAAAACCACTTGCCGTTGAATTTGACACATTTAAAAAATGGGATCTTTCATCTCCCATGGAAAAATACAGTTCGAAAGCTAAAGACGAATGAATAACAAAAATCCATATTTACAGGCCTAGTCATGGTGCTGGAAGTCCTTCCCACACACTGAGCTGCCCTTGTCAAATCATATTGACTTATCTCGGGAAAATATGATGCCACATATTTGCAAATTTGTGTTTATATCGCCTTGTTTTGCTTTTAATATCTGTGCAATAGAGTCAAGCCTCATAAGAGTATACATATGCTCTACACTACTCTGTCTTTATATAGATAGATAGATATCGGAGTTCTGATATTAATTTTGCCCCCCCCCCCCAAGCTTTTCTTGTATCCTTGTACAATTGATACACGACCCCATCAGTTGCTGTTCCATTCACACTTTTGTTTTATCGTGCAATTCTACTTCAAGTGGAAGTTGGTCAGCTTTGTGAATCTGCCAAATGACACCCGCCACTGTGTCTGTGAGGCTGCTGTACAGTATGTATGCAAATGGATCAATAGATGTACAGCTCCTTTTACTGCTGCTGTATAGCTGCTCTATCACAACTGCACATTTGCAGTAATTTTTGTTCATCTAATGGGCAGCTCAGTTGTGCAGAGCAGTACCTATGGAAGTTATCTTCAGCACTTAGTAGATCCCATGTTGACCCTGAAAGTGCTGATTTAAGATTGAGTCAACATCTTTACTCGGGACACTGCGCGAAAAGTGTCCCGAGGAAAGCTGTTGACTAAGACTACTTTTTCCTTCAGACAAGGCTTGCTGGTATTTGAATGAAAGGTATCTTCATGAAGAACTCAGAACTCTCAGAAGTGGTTTATTTGACACAAATACGCATACATAACAGTTCAATTGATAGATAAGGGTACATAATATAAAAACAGAATTCTATGAAGAATATGACTCTTTTAACCATTATATGTTTAATGGTAATAAGAAAGCAACTATAGCAGTGATTAACACTTTAAGGATTAATGCATTTTCTGAGAGTTCTTCTGAATACCTTTTTTACATATTTCCAAGCTTTGAACACTGGGCCATTTGATCGTTTAGGACCCAGAGAGTCCATGAAAATCTATTTTTGTCATGGAGCTGAGATAACTAAGGACACCAGAAGCTTTTTGGCTTGAATCTCTTATCGTCAATACAACCAGCCCTTCCAGTAGCATCATGCATGATTTTATAAAATAATAATTAGTAATTGCCTTTATTTTAAAAGTGAAAGAGTTCCATGTAATTTCCTTTTAACAGCGTACCTCTATTCAGAGTAGCCATTGCAATTAATATGAGGATGCTGATCACCTTCATGTGTATTTTAATAACTACTCTGAGCAGAAGTAGGGTGATCCATTATAATTATATAGAATTGTAGTGTCCTTTATGTCCTGTGAGTGCTCTCTCTGAGTGGGGTCTTTTAGAAGCATATAATTATTGATATGTATAAAACAGTTTCGAAACTAGGACTGAAAACAGCATTTCTGCATTTTAGAAATAGATGCTCCTGTAATATATAAAAATTATTTAATGTACCCTGTCTGTGTAAGAGGTGACCATGAGAAGTAAAGAGAAAACTACCATGACTTGTCACATCTGTCAAAAAAGAGATGAGATGTTCATTCTGTGGTCAAGTTGTAATGGGGGGGGGGGATACACACACCACACTTAATTGAGAGGCTATACCAGAGTATTTATATAGATTAAAGAAGTCCATAAAATGCACCAGAATGCTCTTTTGAACATTAGAACTTTGCAAAATTCTCCTGGGGGAGGACCCCCATACCCCCTTGACATGTGGGGGCCGCAGGACGGGGAACACCCCTCTCTTGCACCCACCCATCCTCGGCGCCACGTGCCTCGGCCTATGGCAGCAGGCTGGTTTAATTACTTTAATTGGCTTGCATTTTTGGCTAATACCCAAATTTCATAATTTCAGCCCCTGTACTTGCTATTAAGCAGGAGCAATATTAACATCTTTGCTGTGAAGGGGTTGTGCTTAATGTGCCAGAGCTTATCATTGGTGGGTGAAGTTTGAGGATGACCTGGATGATGTGATACCTTTTGTGGTGCAAACAGTATCAGCTGATAATAGCGATGATGTTGAAGACAGAAGTGTCAACTGTGTGGATTGTTTTTTCCTGGAGTATGTCAGATTGGCTCAGGTGGATGACCCTGATTTGAAAAGTGTCCTGACATGATTAGCTTCCATAGATCCTCCACCAATTAATGATTGTGGTAAGCTGGTCCAGCCGCTAAGCATCTGTGGTTATGCAAAGGCCAGTTAGTCATAAGGAATGGTATTCTTCATTACACACTGTAAGCAACATGTTCAAGATGGTGTTTAGTAGTTCCAAGATCTCAAAATGAAAGAGCTATGAGCTTCAACCATGGCTTACCATTCTTGGCGAATTTTGGACAGACCAAAACAATAAAATCAGTGATAATTTTTTTTTATTGGTACCAGATGTCAAGAGACATTGTGGAATTTGTCCATAGATATGCTTCATGTAAGAGGAGCCAAAAACCAAGAAGATGGCCAAAAATTGCATTGGGTATCATGCTGGGGCTCCATGGGAACAGATCCACGTAGACATCATGGGACCAATTACATGTAGTAAATGAGGGAATCAGTATGTATTGATGGTTGTAGAGCAGTTTATTAAGTGGGTTGAATATTATCAAAAACCAAATCAGTCAGGAGAGACAGTGGCTGAGAAAAGAGTGTATGAATTCCTCTCCAGGTTCAGTTGCACTCTTCAAATCCATTCTGACTGGGGGAAAATTTTGACGGAAAATTGGTTGGAGATATGGACTGCTGCAAATAACTAAGAGCATATCAACTGTGTTCTAATGGTCAGGTTGAAAGATACTATCATTTATGATCAGGTGACGTCTCAGGAGTACTGAAAGTATTTGAGTTGAAGATCTTCCATTGTTATCTGGGCCATTCGCAGCATGGTGCACAGACAGACTGGTTTTTCTGCCAACATGCTCATGCTGGCCAGGAGTTAGGAAGCCAGCCAATATTCTGCTCAGAACTCATTTATCTAATGGTGAAGATTCCTGGACTGAGTTGGAGTATGTCGTACAACTGCCTGAGTGACTTCAGCCTGTTCATGACATTACCAGGGAAATCATAAAAACGGAGAAAGTAACGCAGGAATATGTATGATTTGAGAGTGGTTGAACATTTTTATGAATGAGGGGACCTGGTCTACAAGATCCACTCAGCATCTAGGTGGGACAGAGTCGCAAGCTGAAGTCTGTTTGGCCAGATCAATATATTGTTATTGGTGTCATTTCACTGGCACTTTATAAGATCCATGACAGAAAACAGGAATCGGTGGTACACCTTGATCGATTGAAAGAGACAGATTCCTATGTGGATGTGGAGATTATGATGAGACCATCACATGAGTGAAAGCCAACAATTTTTGCAAAACAGAAAACACCCCTCTAAACTTTTTAGCTGTCAGGTCTTGCCTAAATTGCATGTTTTAGAGTATATCCTGATTAAGATGTTTCTGCAGGAATTTTGCTTAAAACAGAATTTTGTTTTAAAACTGAAAACTTTCACCCATGCTTTCACTTGTGACCAAGACAGGTTGGATGAAGATGACGTCATTAACCGGGATAATTTCCTCAACAGACATAACGGCACCCTTGATAATCCAGCACAGCCAGAAGAAGCCAGGGCCAACATTTACAGTCATGTTAGTTCCCAACAAGTGGGGTTAGTTGACTAGCAACAAGATGTCCATTTTTCTAAAGGCTTGCGGTCTGATGAGGATTTGCCAGTTCACGACATTTGAGTTTGAACCAAAGGGGGGTAGATATGTTAAACAGCCTGCTTATCTCAGAGATTATAACTAATAAATGCAAAACATTGTGAAAGTAGTTAGAACGGAATGTCTGTTGTAACACCACCTTGGCATTGACTAGCAATATGTATCGGATACCTTGGAGGCAAAGTATCCCATTTAGTGAATAACACCACCCTTAGCTTTATACTGTATACCAGTTGTGCTGGTCCAGGATACTTTGTCCATAGGTATCCTGAGTTGATGCAACTATGTACCAGTTTTGACCAGTAAACCATAGCAAAAAAAGAAAGCTTACCTTCAATGTGCTTTATTTTATCTTTCCAAAATGAAGAGAGGATTGAATTATCACAGGAAGGGGGTTAAAATCACTTATGCTCATTTCTTGTACAGCAGCTGTACCGGCCTCCAGAATTCAAGAATATCACCCAGTAACAAATAAACAAGTGCTGAGTGGCTGTACAGATACTCTCTTTTGGAGTTGCAGTATCATGAGTCACAGCTAAAGTGCCATTATAGGGATTTGCTATAGTTTACAGAATGTTAAAGTGTGGAATGGCTGTACAGCTGCTCTCTTCGGTAAGCAACTGCATGACAGCTGTACAATGGCTATCTTTTTGGCGGTATTCTGAGTGGTTGCTTTGTGGCAGTTTATGGGAAAGTTTGGGGCAGCCACTGTTCAGCAGCAGTAATCCAGAATTTGCGTGGCTGTAAAATATGTAACAGTGGACGCATTGTACTGCAGCTACACCATCGCAGCATTTCTTTTCCTTATGGGACAGAATCCAAACATATTGAGCAAAAGTGACAATAGGCAGGGAATTTGGGTATTATATGGTCAGATTTGCTTTAAGGAAAATAGGATAGAAGTGTCCCCTTACCTTTGTTCCTTATGTCATAATTTTATGTATTCTTGCATGGGTCATTTTGGCTCATTACTATTTTTTTTTCTTTTGGCATTTGAACCTCAAAATAATAAAGCAACAGTAGTTAATGGTATAAAGGGAATGATGATATGACTCAAAAAGTCTAAATATAAAAAGGATCCATTACTGGAATGTGAAAAAGAAATTGCTCCTTACTATATAGACTTTCTGGAGTCGTTTTTCTTAGGTAGTTTTCAGTATAACACATTCATGTTTTGACTAATAACAAAGATAGTTTTACTTAATTAATCTATATGAGGGCAATTATAACGTCGACCTAAAACGAGCAAGGCCATAGGCTTGTCCACCACCTTTTTTGGCCGGTCATTAATTATTCATTAGATTAGTCAACAAGGCGTCGCCTATAGAGTTTGATCATGTCTTGACCTTTGTAGCACAGAAAATGGCTGAAACTGGTGTTTTTGGCGACCAGAAACGAATTGTAAAAAGTTATGCGAAGGAAAGGATTTGTTTCATTACCAACTGATGCAGGGAAGAGTTTTGACTACATGGTGGCTCTGTTTATGGTTGATTGGGAGAAAATGGGAGCTTCACATTCACTTGACTGACTCCAGCATGGCCAGAAGACTATTGAAATTATTGTCTCACCTCTTATTGCAATTATGCAAGAGCAGCACAAATATCTTGCGTCCTGAGGTTTAAAATCCATCTACCTTGGAGATGACAACATAGACAAATGAGGGACAATATGCCATATGTTGGTTTGCTTTGGTGTCACGGCTTTATGCTTTCGTCATGTTGCATGCCATCCTTGACCTCTTAATCCGCAAAGCACCATCATGGTACAAGCGCACCATCTTAAGACAGCACCAAGAAGCCTATGGTCATTTAAAGTCGTTTTCTTCATGAAAAATGACTCGCGAGGCCGCAAAGTGGCCTCGCTCGTTTTGGCTGGACACTATGATCGCCCTTAGATGAATTAATTAAACACATCATTAAACATACAGCTTGAGGGTTCCACCTATAGTGTCAGCCATGTGAAACAGCCTACCAGTACACTCTCTCAACATTTATTCTGTACAGACATATAATTTGTAAGATGTAAATAAGATAAGCTTAAAAAAATTAAGGCATTATCAAGAGTTTTCCTTTGATAGTATTAAGTACCAGTTGCATGAAACTTTTGAAATATATAGGTTGAACTATTCTATTAGAGATGACTTTAATACAGTTACCAGTAATACTGTGCTCTGCAGATCTATTTGATCCACAGTAATTTAAAACAAATCCCTTCCCTTTCATTTGTGAACATTTGGTACTTGGAAACAAAAATACTATTAAAATTTAAGGTTTGCTTATTCCTATGAATCAAAGAGAGAGAACAAGAAAAAACACCATGTGGGATTGGGTATTTCACATAGGGTAAACAGAATTTCCAATATACATTAACTGGTCATATGATTGGTACACTCATGCAAATTATTACAATATTATCTTGACAAAAGAAAAAATCTCACAAACAATCTGCACTTTAGCAATGTCTGCTGAACTGTAACTTTGTAAACTAAAATAAACACAGTATCTTGATACAGTGATTGGGTTTCACTTAACTTCAAACAATTTTCAGATAATTACAACTGTTACACTAAGTACTATAAAATTTAAATAATTAGCTACCAATTTGACAGTACTCTACATGTATTTTGTTTCAATCAAATTCAATAACTGAATTCTTTATGCCTTTCTGTCTCTACAAATATGTATGCTTCTAGAATAATTGAAAGAAAACAATATCATCAAATAACAGATTTATATCTATGGAAAGATACTGCAGTGTGGGAGTGCTTTGAGACAGGAGGCCACACTATACTAGATCTATGACATTAACATTGACTTTAACATCTACAAGTGATGCTACTGATAGCTACTGTTCCTCTGTGTCTCTGCAGTTGACATGGCAGATGATATAGTTACAATAAAATGTTTGTTCTGAAAAGGGTAATTTGCGCTTGCAACTCTGACTATGTTTACTGGATGGTGACAACTTCTTAGATTCTTCACTTGATGGATCCACCTGAATGCCAGATGGAGTCAGCTCATGAGTTGTACCAGGCAAATGAGAAATGCTGATACCATCTGAACCAGACAAGTGCCAGATGGAGAAGGCTCATGAGTAGCGCTGGTGGACACAGAATCAGGTGTCATGCTTGTTTCAGTAGATGTGACTGCAGAAGTAGGGGTGGCTACTAGGCAAGCATCAACAGAGGACTTTGGTGCCGGTGTTTCAATAATATTTTCCCAAAAATCATCTGAAGTGGGAAAATCTTGAATTCCAGAATCCAAATTTTCTTCGTCACATTGTTTAGCACTTGGAGTTCACCAATAGTTTCTGGAATTGAAGTACCAGATGGTGCAGCAAGAGGAGTAGCTATTGGACTACATTGAACACTTAATTTTGGGGGAGTTGCACCAGATACAGTAGAAGCTGTTGGACTGTTTGCACACTGGGCACTTGATTTAGGTGGAGTTGGCACAGATGTTTCTACACTTGCAACAGCAGATGGTGAACATGAAGTAGAAGCTGTTTGATTGTTTGTACATGTTACAGTTTGACCAGGAGAGGCACTTTTTCCAGTCATTGATGATGAGGGTGTTGCTGTCTGTGACATATACTTCTGGCCTTTCCGAAGAAAGTCAATGGTCCTGTTAAGAGAGAGAAGCTTGTGTTCTTGTTTTTCTATTCGATTATCCATGACATCCATAGTACGCTTGGCTTGTCTTGCATCTGTCATTGCAAAATCCATTTTCTTGTCCATGGTGTCTAAGAGATATGGCAATAAATGTGACTTCCTTTTGTCAATGAGTGATTGCATTGCTGCCATGACAACCGTCTGAAGTTCTGTTAACTGGCTCTGTAAGTCTGGTTCGATCCATGCCATGTTAGCTCACGTGAATATCTTTATTTCAACTGGAATGGAAATAAAATAAAGCATTAGTAATAATACTGATTTGTCTCTTAAGCTTAAGATTATTGTCCCCCGCCACCGAAAGTGGCATTAGGGGACATAGAGTTAGTGAGGATAGGGGGCCTGCCGCCCGTCCGTCCGTCCGGGAGCATATCTTTAGAACCCTAAGATATAGAATAATGAAATTTATACCAGAGATGCATCATACCATGGGCATGTGCACTGTGTATTGTTTTTGACCTTGACATATTTTCAAGGTCACAGAGCCCCAAAACATATCCATTTTCGTGTAGAACCTAATAACATATCCATTTACGTCTGTCTGGCAGCATATCTCTAGAACCCTTAGAGATGGAATAATGAAATTTATACCAGAGATGCATCATACCAAGGACATGTGTGCCATATATTGTTTTTGACCTTGACTTATTTTCAAGGGACACAGGGCCCAAGACCATATCAATTTTTCGTGCATCCAGACATGCTTTTTATGGTATAGCTTACTTCTGTATTTTCATGCTTTGAATGCATCCTTTCAACAAGTGCAACCACTTTTGCAACTGTTTGCCCCACTTGATGTTACATTCTATAGGCCCTATGTGTGGCATTAAAAATACTGTGGCGGGGGACGTAGATCCTTTGGATCACTGTGCACTTGTTTATTTAGAATCCAAACATCTGCAACTTCAACGCCCTAAGTACATAACAATGTTAACGCTTCAGCTGAAAAGTTTTAAAAAGCACTATCATAATAAACATAATTTCATGCAAGTGGGCTAAAATACATGAACCCCTCAGAATACCTGTGGCCACTGAACAAAATTGATGGCAAAAGTATGTCATCATCGGGAATGATCAGATTGCAATTGTATACATTACATAAATGAGAGAAAGTAATCAGTTGCATTATTAAGAATATTTCACAGTTATAAACTTACATTCAAAACTCCCAAGGTATCTATCCATCAGCTCAGGTATCAGGCTGTTGAGTATATTTGACACAGTAGGTGCCAAGTTGCAAAGGTATGTAACAAAACAATCTCATCAGGATGTGACCACATGAAGTATCATCAATTGATGCACCCAGCTCAGCTATTTGTGTTGTGATTTTTTTGGTAACATAAATACAGTAGGGATATTGATAACAGAGAGCTGTGTGAACAGGTTATGCTAAGCTGACCCAGAGAAGCCTCACACAAATGGCTCTGTGATTTGAGATGAAGTCAAGGTGTATTGTCTGAGTGTGTCACGATACACAGTAAAATCCCTGAAACTGATCCTGTGATGTAGGGAATGAGATCAATATGACTCAAATGCATCAAAAGCAAACTAATATCACATAAGTGACCCTGTGACCTTCAAAATTTGGTCAAGGTCATACAAATGATAAATAAACATAGGCCTTACCCAGATATATAATCCTACCAAGTTTCATCAAATTCTATCCAGTTTTTCAAGACTTATCACATGGAAACCAATTTAACATAAGTGACCCTGTGACCTTGAGAATTCGCACAAGGTCATCCAAATACAATTCCAAGCTAGGTCTTGCCTAGATACATAATCCTACCAAATTCTGTCAGGTCCTGCAAGACTTATCGCATGGAAACCAAGTGTTGAAGAACGTGAACAACAACAAGAAGCGGAAGAAACGGGCACTAAAACAATATGTCCCCCGGTTTCCACTGGGAGATATAAAAATGGTTCAGTGGAGGTAGTTATGTGCAAGTGCCATATCAACAAGGTTATGCAGTATGTGCACTGAGTCTGCATGTATTTCCATAACTGGGGACTTAAATCCACCAGCATTAAGGAAATGTCAAAACTAGCGGGACTCAAACCTCCAACCTTTGGTACCAGTCGCCTAGCTGAAATGGGAAAAGCACATATCCACTCGACCAAATCCCCATTCTAAAAAATGGGGATGGATCAATGGAGGTAGTTATGTGCGAGTGCCATATCAACAAGGTTATGCAGTATATGTACTGAGTCCGCGTGTATTTCCATAACTGGGAACTTAAATCCACCAGCATTAAGAAAATGTCAAAACGAGCGGGACTCGAACCTGCAACCTTTGGCACCAGTAACCTAGCTGAAATGGGATACGCACATGTCTACTCGACCAAATCCTCATTCTTAAAAAAAGAATGGTTCTATGGAGTCAGTTATCTGCAAGTGCCATATCCACACAGTTATGCAGCATATGTACTGAGTTGGCATTTATTTCTTGAATTGGGGACTTAAATCCACCAGTATTAATTATTTTCAGAATCAGCAGGACCCGAAACTGCAACCTTTGGGACCAGTCGCCTAGCTGAAATGGGAAACACCCATATCCACTCGACCAAAACCTCATTCTTCATAAGAGAATGGTTGAGTGGAGTTTGTGAGTGCCATATCAACACAGTTATGCAGTATGTGTACTCAGTCGGCATTTATTTGCAGAATCGGGGACTTGAATCCACCAGCATTAATTAAATGCCGAAAATATATATTTTATGTTTGGAACGAGCGGGACTCGATCCTGCAAACATTGGCACCAGTCACCTAGCTGAAATGGGAAATGCACAGATCCACTCGACCACATCCCCGTTCTTGAAAAAGAATGGTTCAATGGAGGTGTTATGTGCGGGTGCCATACCAACAAGGTTATAGAATGTATGTACTAAGTCGACATTTATATCCAGAAATAGGGACTTTTGAACCATACATTAAAATTCAATGAGATGTCATATTGACAACATAAGTAAAAGGCTTTCATGAAAAAATAGAAGTGCACAACAATTTTTCACAATGCCAGCAGAACTGCATCAAATATCCTAGCAAAATTGAGTCCATTGTATGACCACCATTTATAGGACAATTTTGTAAATGGAATTCTGGACATAGGGTCCCAACCTCAAAGAGCTCTTATTCAATGCATGGCCATTGTCTATATAATACTCAAACAGATGGTAAATGGATAGTAAACAAACTAAAACCCATGAAATTTTCCAAGGAAGAAATAAATTTCTCCCTGACTTGTGACAGACAACAGTCAAAGGGCTATTAGAAATCTGAGACAGACATACCAATCCCATATCTGTGAAAGTAATAGATGATATGTAATGCATTATGAATAAATGCATTTATCTCCTGACTTGACACAGGTACCAACAAAAGTTATTAGTAGTTTAAAATTAATTTTATATCAGTAACTCTTTACTTAAAGAATTTGGGACATCATGATGATGATGATGGTGGTGCCGATGTGAACATGACCAGATACATAGAAATACTGAAGAAACACATTTCTCTCCTGACTTGAAACAGGTACCAACAAAATTTGTTAATAGTTTTTAATTATATACCATAAACTTTAAGAATTTGGACATGATAATGATGATGATGATGTAATTAAACTGGCAATATACACTGAGCACAAGGATGATGATAATAATGGTGACACTGTGATGGATGAAATCACTTACCATGGTCCTGTGCCCGTCTCTCAGCATTTCTTTTAGCAATCTGTTTGCGGAGACTAGCTATCCATCGGTCCATCCTGGACCAATATTAGTCTCCGTGTTGCTTGTCATTCCCTCCTCTTCTCCAAGATACACTAAATACGACAGGAACAGCTTCAGTGAGCCCAAATAATTCCTGTCATAAATGTAGGATATAAATCCACTGGGAACAAATTTCTGAATCACACACTCACCTTGTTCACACTGGTATCGACCAATTTGTTGCTTCCGATAGAAATTATGACAGGAGTGGTATATATCACTGATTGACTGATAGGTTAAAACAACAATTTTATACCATATTATGAAAATTATCAAATCATATTTTAGTCCTTCAACCCTTAAAACACGGGGACTATACTTGCACATTGCTATTTTTTGCCATCTCAAGTCCGGACACCGGCTAAACATGTATCACCAATATTCACTGATGCAATAGCATGGAATTCATCAGATATGTTAATATTCTTTGACTCAACGTTTACTTGTTTAGTTGATGTATATGGTCATTTTATTTCATGGAATTCAAATATGCCAAAGTATTTGAAAGCCAAATGTGCCAACCATTTATTTGTATTAAAATTCCCAAGGTTTTGGCTATTTTGCAAAAGAATATCGTAAAAATAATAACAACATATTGAATAATTTTATATTATATACTAATGTTATAATAATGCAATTCTTTGAAACACAGCTCAATCACATTGCAACAGTTCCAATCTTAAGAATAAGGGACTCCATGTAGAAATATAAGATCTAATTATTCAATCATCACACATATATAAAAATTCAAACAATTTAACCTTGGAGGCAGAAAATAGCCGAAAATGCCATGTACAGTCTGGTGACACAGCAATTGTTTTGTCCAATTTTCACCATAGAAAACAACGTAAGGTCCTTGAGTGTAGGTATGCAAGTACTATATAATACCCCACCTGGCAGGGTATAGTAGTTTAGATAACATTTATACCCAGGTATGCAGTGTAAATATTTCCCTGATTGTTCCTTCCTTGAGCCTGCCTTTTTGAATTTCTGGTTCCAGAAATTTGTCATTTATGACTGTTTGTCCCTTTTTGACGGCTTCCCTTGGGCTTGCATGTATTTGATGCAGCATGTACCATACATGCTGCTCATGTTGTTTTGCCACTGCTTTCAATACCATTCCTCCATCGGGGCTGCTTAAGTAGGCAATGAAGCTGGATATCTCTGAAATTGATTTATTTTATTGGTAATTCTCAATTAAATGTTATACCAGTACCAACCATTTTATGAATTATCTGTGTGACAGGAAAAGTACATTTCCTGCTACTTATTCATTTACATAGTTTGTCTAGGAGGTGCTGGCCTCATGAGGCAAATTGACACACTAACAGATAAAAACTCTATTTTCTCCATTGTTTTGACCTCATTTACCATTGGAGGCATGCTGGATACAGAACAAGATATTTAAGGAAACAATTTCCAAACTAGAGCAGCCTGCAATGACTTTAAATATATCTTAGAAAGCCAGAAAACATCACTAGAGCTTTCTAGGTGGCTATTTCCAACCGCCACAGAGAAAGTATCTTTTAACAATGACAAGCTCTGGACCATGATGTTTAACTAGAACAAACAGCAGGCGTCTTTCAAAGAAAACTACTGAAACATATACTCAACAACAGATGGCCAGACAAAATAAAAATCATATACCTATATAAATATACATAAATGTTAGAATTGAATACAAAAAAGAAACAAGACTAAAGTGGTATGGGTATTTATTAAGACTTCCTGGCAACACACCTTCCAAACAAGGCCTTAGTAAAGTAGAAAGCCATGTAGTAAAAATAAAAGGTGGATGGAAATTAACGTGTTTAAATTTGGTTAGGAAATAGTGGTGGTGGGAGCACTAGACTTTCTTAATACAAACCGTTGGCTAGAAAACGCACAACCTGGCCAGTGTTAGTGAACCCCGATGTGTCTTTATGACTTTGGCATACAAGAGAGAGTGAGAGAGAGATTCAGGAGTACTACAAATCCCAAAAAGTAGCCCAAAGGTAAGGAATTTTCATGCCATCCCGTAATTTGTACTCTGATGTTGTGGAGCATTTATTGGAAATGTAAAAGTATGATATCTGTGATTGAAAGTTTGGAAATGAAGGTAAATGGTCATCTGTCTCATCTTTTGTCCATGCAGACAGGCTTTCCATAAATTTCTAACATACGGAATTGGTCAAAATTGTTTGCTGATACAAACAGCACTGCAATTACAAATGTAAAGATTGAATCTAAGCGTACATACAATTCTACCTCAGTGAGTAGAGTGAACTGATCTACAGCGAAAATCCTTTCTACCCACAAAGAACATGGAAATGCTATACTGTCCATACATAGTGGTCAATTTTTCTTTGCATATAAAGGGTAGTTGCAGCTGTTCAAGGATAATTTGTTTGAGTTAGAGCCAGTTTGACCATTGAAGCAGTTAATGCCAAAGTGTACATGTTTCATTGCTTAGGAGCAAATTATTGCACTTATATGTGTGTAACTTTTGATAACAATAGCGGAAACATACTGTCAAACTTAATCTGTCTTTGTCACATATGTGAGACTATGGATAAAACTCAATGGCATGACAACTTGCCAAATTGCAATACAGAAATTTGCTGTTGTAAAAGTAACTGACTGGTAGCCAAGCCGTATTACTGCTCCCACCATACGGGAGACTGTGAGTGCTGACATCCCAAACATGCATTTCCAAGACATAAGGAAGTAGTATTCAACATTAAGAAAAATAAATTAAAAAAAAAAAAAAAAAAAGAAATTACTCCCCCATACTTATTTCACGTATGGTATTTGCACACTCACCCTTAGTCAGGATGCAATTCAGCCTTCCACCCCTAATAGGACACCGCTCTCTTAGAAAAATTTATTCCAGTAACATCTTTTGCTTGGCTTGGTATCACTACTATTTCTTGTGCACACACTTCTGCGGAACTTAGGCTCATAAGAGATATATAGAATTCCACATGGCCATGTCATGGGGAATGAATTTAGACAGCACGAGTTTCAAAACCGTTTGCTGCAAGCCTTTGGCTCGCAGTGAATGGTTTGAAGTGAGCACTGTCTAAATCCATTCCCCATGACACGATGATATGGAATTTTGTTTCTCCCATAGAGCATTAAATCCTATGTTTTTATCAAAAACCTTCTTGGTTTAGCGTGCTTGCAGCAGCCGTTGCGACTCCATTTATTCACTTTCAACATTGCATTGCTGAGGTACGTCACTCAAGAAAGAACTTTCAGTTACTCTTTACTAACTTACGTGATCTGATTGGCTTACAAAGAAAACAACCACCAACAGAATTCTCTTTTTTGTTTCATTTCGGTCATAAAATTGTTCCACACTTATGTTGGGAGTGATTGTGTTTCCACATGGGTAACTATGGGAAAGACATTGGTCTAAGATATTTCGATAGGATATGATTTAAGCAATTACGAACTGAATATTGACTGCCATGATATGCCGGCATTGCCAATGTATAAACTTTGCTATGAATTAACTTCTGGAAGAATCTAAGAAACTGCAGACGTAGCTGACATGCAATGTCAAGATTGTCACAAATGAGTTGTAGGAGATTAGAATGGCATGTGTAAGGCAGTTTCTACATTTATCTAATAGCTTTCTTCCTTATCCACATCTTTACCTGAAAACAAATCCAAAGGCTGGCAACCATACAGTGGCATTGAGTGGGTTTTGAAAAGCTGGTATGTAGAACTAGAATACATAAATTTTAATTGACTCATTAGGATATTTACATTATTTGAAATCTTTGGACATGTTCAAGAATATGTTTGTAGCACCAGGTTACCCAATGTAATTGTGTGCTTTAGGAGTGAAACAACTTCTTAATAGAGAATTAATATATAGCTAGTGTATTAATAAGGAATAAATCTTGTAAATCTTTTGTGTTGCATTTATCTCTATGTGTTTCTGTACTATTTGAAAATTACTTCATTGGCTATGTTGTGCTGTGGGCTTTGTTCTCCGACACAGTTATAGTGGAGGTAGGGTGTGTTTATAATGTTCCAGATTCATAAATATCACAAAACGATGTAGGCCTACTTTACTCTTTTACTTGAAACTTAGCTGACTGACAAGTCGGGAGAACTAAAAGGTGATAGGCCTAACAGGTCTCTTTGTATTTTTGGCAGAAGAAATGAAATTTGTGTTTTGGGTGGTTAGGCCTATATATTTTGGAAAAAGAACTAAAGTCTGCAGTCAACGATGAATATTTTTAAGATTGAGAGGACCGGTTTAAAACCACCAGTTGCCTTTTATGGGTGACTGCCTGTCTCAAGTCAGGAGTGAAATTTGTTTCTTCACATTGGTATTGGAATAGAAATATTGATGCTTTGGCAAGTCTGAAATCTCTAAGCTGCATTGTTGGGTTTGGAATTAATGAATATGGATCATGGTTTTCTGTACTATTTCAAGATAACTTCATTTGCTATGTTGTGCTGTGGGCTTTGTTCTCCGACTCATAGTTATAGTGGAGGTAGGGTGTGTTTATATTGTTCCAGATTCATTAATATCACAAAAACGATGTAGGCCTACTTTACTTTTACTTGAAACTTAGCTGACTGACAAGTCGGGAGAACTAAAAGGTGATAGGCCTAACAGATCTCTTTTTATTTTTGGCAGAAGAAATGAAATTTGTGTTTTGGGTGGCTAGGCCTATACATTTTGGAAAAAGAACTAGTGTCTGCAGTTAATGATGAATATTTCTAATGTTGAGAGGACCGGTTTAAAACCACCAGTTGCCTTTTATGGGTGACTGCCTGTCTCAAGTCAGGAGTGAAATTTGTTTCTTCACATTGGTATTGGAAAAGAAATGTTGATGCTTTGGCAAGTCTGAAATCTCTTTGCTGCATTGTTGGGTTTGGAATTAATGAATATGGATCATGTGTTTCGGTACTATTTCAAGATAACTTCATTTGCTATGTTGTGCTGTGGGCTTTGTTCTCCGACTCATAGTTATAGTGGAGGTAGGGTGTGTTTATATTGTTCCAGATTCATTAATATCACAAAAACGATGTAGGCCTACTTTACTTTTACTTGAAACTTAGCTGACTGACAAGTCGGGAGAACTAAAAGGTGATAGGCCTAACAGATCTCTTTTTATTTTTGGCAGAAGAAATGAAATTTGTGTTTTGGGTGGCTAGGCCTATACATTTTGGAAAAAGAACTAGTGTCTGCAGTTAATGATGAATATTTCTAATGTTGAGAGGACCGGTTTAAAACCACCAGTTGCCTTTTATGGGTGACTGCCTGTCTCAAGTCAGGAGTGAAATTTGTTTCTTCACATTGGTATTGGAAAAGAAATGTTGATGCTTTGGCAAGTCTGAAATCTCTTTGCTGCATTGTTGGGTTTGGAATTAATGAATATGGATCATGTGTTTCGGTACTATTTGAAAATTACTTCATTGGCTATGTTGTGTTGTGGGCTTTGTTCTCCGACTATACATTTTGGAAAAAGAACTAGTGTCTGCAGTTAGTGATGAATATTTCTTATGTTGAGAGGACCGGTTTAAAACCACCAGTTGCCTTTATGGGTGACTGCCTGTCTCAAGTCAGGAGTGTAATTTGTTTCTTCACATTGGTATTGGAAAAGAAATGTTGATGCTTTGGCAAGTCTAAAATGTCTTTGCTGCATTGTTGGGTTTGGAATTAATGAATATGGATCATTTGTTTCTGTACTATTTGAAAATTACTTCATTGGCTATGTTGTGTTGTGGGCTTTGTTCTCCGACTATACATTTTGGAAAAAGAACTAGTGTCTGCAGTTAGTGATGAATATTTCTTATGTTGAGAGGACCGGTTTAAAACCACCAGTTGCCTTTATGGGTGACTGCCTGTCTCAAGTCAGGAGTGTAATTTGTTTCTTCACATTGGTATTGGAAAAGAAATGTTGATGCTTTGGCAAGTCTAAAATGTCTTTGCTGCATTGTTGGGTTTGGAATTAATGAATATGGATCATGTGTTTCTGTACTATTTGAAAATTACTTCATTGGCTATGTTGTGTTGTGGGCTTTGTTCTCCGACTCATAGATATAGTGGAGGTAGGGTGTGTTTATAATGTTCCAAGTTCATAAATATCACAAAAACCATGTAGGCCTACTTTACGCTTTTACTTGAAACTTAGCTGACTGACAAGTCGGGAGAACTAAAAGGTGATAGGCCTAACAGGTCTCCCTTTATTTTTGGCAGAAGAAATGAAATTTGTGTTTTGGGTGGCTAGGCCTATACATTTTGGACAAAGAACTAGTGTCTGCAGTTAATGATGACTATTTCTAATGTTGAGAGGACCGGTTTAAAACCACCAGTTGCCTTTTATGGGTGACTGCCTGTCTCAAGTCAGGAGTGAAATTTGTTTCTTCACATTGGTATTGGAAAAGAAATGTTGATGCTTTGGCAAGTCTGAAATCGCATTGCTGCATTGTTGGTTTTGGAATTAATGAATATGGATCATGTGTTTCTGTACTATTAGGATTACGTGTTCCATTTCATATACCTATAGTAAATTTACCGGAGTAAATTTATAGGCAATATCATGATCAGATCATGAATCATGATCTGATCATGTTCTTGCCTATGGATTTGCTCCGAAACAGTTTTTGAAAGATGAAGTATTCATGACATCTTAAATGGAGAATTCTTTAATTAATTTTGGTTGAATTAGACACTTGGGTAAATGTATTTGGATCATGTTTTATATAAATATATACAACCTATAATGCTGGATAAATGCACATCTACATGTAGGTACATCATATATTGCTGGACCTGTTGAAAATACGTTTGGAGATTCTTTATCATTTAAACGGAAGTGTTTGAAATGCAAAGTGTTTGAATGCGTTTGTGAAAGTGTTTAAAATCGTTCGGGTAATTGTTGAACGCGTTTGGAGAAGTGTTCGGTAGCTTTGTGAAAGTGTACGAACGTTTTGTAAGAGTGATTGAGATTTTTCCCAAACACATTCCAAACACTTTCCAAACGTTTTCAAACGTTTCCATACTCAAGCCAAACACCAGCAAAATGCGAAAAAAGCGTTTGGCTGTTAACTTTTAGCCGGGCGTAACTGTAATCTTGGAATGCAGAAATCCGGGATTTAGTCCATAAAGAATATAGAAGTTAAACATGATCGTGTCTAGATATTGCAACTGTCAGTGTGCAATTCATTCATTCCAAATAATGTGAGCTTGACATCACAACATACATGCTTCTAACCAAAAAATATTTCATTTAGTTAATAAAGTTAATGATGGAGTAAACACTCTTAGGTATTGCTTAAGAAAAGCCTAAAATTGCTTCTATAGAGGCTGGCCATTTGTAAATTCGCTATACCTGTATCTCGTGTTTCCATGGAGATTCAAATAGAGCCTTGGTCAAGATAGTTATATGCAAATTTCCCACCGATTTAGCTGTATAAGATTAAGTAGCTAAAGTTGGATCAGCCAAGTCCCTCTGGACATGGATTTATAACAGTTTCAACACCATCTGAGCATATGGACCAGAATAAAACCAGGCTGTATTTCCAGCCAAGATTAGGTGAAATTGTACCCATCATCCCTCTGAGATGAGGTCAGCATCCTCATCATACACATGTGCAGCCAAGGTGGCCAACAGGTAGACCAGGAGTAACTGGTAAGTAATAGGAACTCATTGAATGTTGTGGTGTCCATCCTCAAGAGATTGGTGAAGCTAGTTGAATCATTGTATTCAAGTTCCTTGGGCAGACAGTGATACAGACCCATTTAAGGTCTATTCAAAATCTACTTCCGAAGCCCAGTTGTTGCTCTCTAACCTGATGAACCTTGGCCTTTTTGCAGAGTTCTGAAGAAAGATTTTGATTGAACATGTTTCCTTTCCAGTTGTTTATATTACTTCAAACAAACAACATATGCCATTGCTTACAAGAAAATATTAGTGGGGGGTCAACATCTTTTTAATATTTCATAGTGCACTGGAAATGGGAAAATGGATGAAAACAAAAACACATAATGACTAAGATTAATCACTTTGGTGGTCACTTGTTGGGTACAAATGCGGTTACAAGTCTCACATAGCGTTTTTTTTAGTAACAAGCAAGGAACTTGTTTGACTTGCAACATACCACGTTATGCATTGAGGGAATAGAGCTAAACTCACCTTCATCCTCTTTGGCTGAAGGTCACTGTCTGACTCTGACTCAGACTCAGATGACCATCTTGATGGGTAATATTCGTCATCTTCTTGCTAGAAACACATAACTTTAAATGAAATATATGCAATACACGTTCTTATGGCAGCATGCAAACCATTACAAATTTAATTGGGAGCAGTTCTGGTGGTTATTTCTTGTTTTATTGTTACTGATTCTGAACCATGCCCTAAACACATTTCTTTCTGTCTCCAACATACACTGTATTGGTTCAATGGAGGTAGTTATGTGCGAGTGCCATGTCAACACAGTGATGCAATATATTTACTGAGTCGGCATTTATTTCCAGAATCGGGGACTTAAATCCACCAGCATTAAGGAAATGCCAAAAATATACATTTTATGTTCGGAATGAGTGGGACTCAAACCTGCAACCTTTGGCACCAATCGCCTAGCTGAAATGGGAAATGCACATATCCAGTAGACCAAATCCCCATTCAAAAGAATGGTTCTATGGAGATAGTTATGTGCGAGTGCCATATCAACACATTAATGCAGTATATTTACTGAGACGGCATTTATTTCCATAATCGAGGACTTAAATCTACCAGCATTAAGGAAATGTCAAAAATACATATTTAATGTTTGGAACGAGGGAGATTCGAAGCTGCAACCTTTGGCACCAATCGCCTAGCTGAAATGGGAAATGCACATATCCACTCGACCAAATCCCCATTCAAAAGAATGGTTCTATGGAGGTAGTCATGTGCGAGTGCCATATTACTGTTTTTGTTTCTCAGTGGGACGTGCTGCAACAGCTAAAGCCCCCAGCTTTGCCATTTTGTTATTTCCATCATCAGCCATTATAAAGTTTGTCTTAGATAAATCCTGGATGAGCCTACATAATGTTACTATGGCCACCTTAAAAATATTCTAGATCATAGCGGAACTCAACAAAGAATGACAACGATGAGATAACTTTAACAATAACAGTATATTAACAATCAAAAATTGGTACAAAGTAGGTAAATGAAATTATACACTTAGCTATGCTGACACTCCAATAATTAAGAGACTGCAGATAAATCTTATCCCTGGTGAGAGATTATCTACAGGTACTGTCCCACAGTTCCATTCCTATGATAGGTGCCAATTAGTCTGGTCAGATTCCCACAGAGGCACAGTTTTGTTTCAATGTGGTACACAGAACATGCTGCTGGTCCAAATCCCATAGAGGTACAGTTTGGTTCCAATTTGGTGCAATTAAACACTTAATATACCTGTCTACTCAAAAGCACTGTCCACACTCCAGAGATACAATGTATAAATGAATGTCTCCTGGGCAATAGCAATGGCTCACAGTGCCACTGGCTTCAAGACACAGCTTCTGTCAGATTCCCCCCCCCCCCCAGTCATGAAGGCAGCTGCTTTATATACCCAGACTGAGAACTCTCACCAGCATTCTTCAGTTTTCTAATTAATCACACGATACTTCTCTGTGATCTTTCTATACCACATCAGAACTTTCCCCTTGTTTAGTACTGTGCATGTACGTAGGTCACCACTTGAGACTACCCCATTGTTCACTGATCAAAGGTCAATGACAAAGCAGGCCACCTCAGTGACCTTTCCAGATCAAAACAAACAATCATAAACGCAATGTTGTGGATATTTTGATGAACTTTGGTGGGTAGTTCTACCTCACCACCACATAGCCAACACTGCTACCAAACCCTCTCCTCACCACCCCACCCCACCCCACTTATAAATTGCCACTACCACACTGCTACTGACCCCACCACCACTTTGCTAGTGCAATTACCCTCACCACATTGCAACTTCAACTGCATTGCCACCACTAAATCCTTAGAACACCACCAGCACAAAGTCAAAGCCACCCCTTCACTTCCCTAAAACTATGATGCTGCCACCCTCACTTTGGTAGTACATTAGTGCTGATGTCACACTACCTTCCACCACCACACTGTTACTGTCGCCACTTCTACCAATTTGCTCAATTACCATCACCAGCATACTACCACCAACACAACCACAGTACGATTGCAAGACTGCCTGAGACACTTTTACTATGTTGCGACTACCACCACATCGCCACTGCCATCACATTTTTCCTCACCACCACCTAGTCAATGCATATCAGCTCCCTGTCCCACCACCAACAAATCGCCTCCATCTTCCAACTGCCACCATCACAATGCTCCTGACACCACAACCACATTGCCAACTTAAAACTACCACCATTACATTGTTAGTCCACCCATCATAACAACATGGCCACATTATTGCCACCTTCATGACAATGCCAGCAACCCATTGCTACAGTCACGACCATAAAAAATTCTCTCCCATAACCATACTGACTTATCACTACCATGCTGCCACCTACGAAGTGCTAGCACCACACTGATACTGCCACCTTACCTCTTTGCCACCACCACATCTACAAACTCACTGAAACCACCATCACCACCACATTACAACTACCTTGCCACCACCACACTGCCCCACATGAGCTCAAAGGCCCAAACTCTCTTCAGAATCCCTTACATTCCTTTACATGACTCCAAACTCCCTCAATTGCCTTCCCAATGCCCTCCTTCTCCTTGTAATCTTCATCTTTTTAGAGCTGAAATAAGTGTTGAATGAAACAATGTTGTTTTGCAATTTATGTAAACCTGTAATGTGTTGACCAAAATATATTCATCAGAAGCAATGAGCTTCAAATTTTGCTGGTGGGTGTTGTGATGCCATAAAATTATCTGGAACCAAAAAGTGAATAAATGGTGCAGGTAATAATGTGTCAGCAATTAGCTGACCAAACACAAAAAAAATGAAAAAGGAAACAAAAAAGTAACCAACTCTCATAAGAAAGGGGGATGCAAAGGGCACCCTAACCACTGATCTCTTTAGAGATGGGGGGGGGGAGGGGGGAGGGAGGACATGCTTACTGGTGATAATGGCTACCATGCAATGCTTACCAACTTTTCAAATTTTAGGCATGACAATTTAACCTATACATTTTTTCTATTTTTTAATTTTTAAACTGATATAAAAGTATTTTATGTAAAGTGTCACATTATTTGGTATGCTTCCTGACAAGAATATCTGACAATACAAATTGTTCTGGGTAAGATTTAAAAGCAGACTTTATACTTACAGGTTTTGGTTTTCTGTGTGGAATTCGCTTCCTTGTGTGCATCTATAAATATTTGAAAATGTTAAGTGTGGAGTCTTCTTCTCCAACAATTTAGAAATGTTTGACATGTGACCTTAATATGAAAAACAATGGGAAGTACACTTTGTTTGAGTAAGAGTTTCCTTGAGACAATCAGTTACATAAAAACATATGAGAATAACATTTGGGTAATACTGTGATTCTTGTACATACACTTTGCCATCTTGTTGTGAGTCAAACATAAGAGTTTCAAACCAGGGTTGTACAAAGCAATAAAGAAATACTACAATACACAATTCAGTATCATTTTAACACAGATTAGTTTCATTTATCAAGTACAATGTTTGACGATCATACTTTATATACAGCAGGGCAATTGTAAAAGTGCTTTTATTGATTGATAAACATTGACTTTGATACATATTGCCTTGGTCATTGCTTTATTCTCTAAAAAAAGCAAGTTTATGTGCTGCTGTTACCAATTATGAAATTGATAAGGATAGATGAGCCCAGAATAAAGAAGGTAGTGTAATGCACCAATGCATGACATGGTTTGTATGCTTTGTTTGCTTGACATGAGTAGCGTCAATCATGTCATCCCCCGCCAATACGTTATAAACTGACAATAAGATCTGGCAGACCATTGCAAGGTGTGTAAGAGGGCTGTATTCATTCCATTGTTTTTGTATGGAAACACAGGAGCAGGTAAAACACACCATCTATGTGTTCATGACCCAGTTGGGAAATATCAATATTCAGCGAATTGTAGCAAATACATTCTCAGTTTCTACCTTATATACAGTATGAGCCTTTTCCCCCATCCTTGGCACTGTCTCAGTGTATCCTACCTTGGTGGTCATCAGTGGTCAATGTCAAGGTAAAGGAAAAAATGGGAAAGTCTTTGGGGGAGGATGGCTTGATTTGACAGCGGGCTGCAGTCAATGCCAAGCCTTGGCAAAAAGAGAAAGTGCTTGGCGAACAGTGGCGGCAGTGCCACAACTCCCCGCCATGCTTGGTGGGCAGTGGCTGTAGCACCGCCAGTGATTGCTGCACTGACGGGCAGTAGCGGCAGGGTCGCCACTGACTGCCGCTCTTGGCAGACAGTGGCACCAATGCGGCCAGAGACCACCGTTTTTGGCGAACAATGGCGGCATCAGCCCCAAAAGCAGGTTATTAGTGATTATTGTTACATTGTTTTCCATCGTATTTTTTTCTTTCCCTAAAAAATCATGCATCATCATTGCCAGGCTTTGGTTTGTCACTACTTTCCAGCGTCACATACACTTACCGTAAGATCAAGCCCCTCTAGAGAACAGATTTGATTCTTTGATTTAAATATGTTCTGTAAACAAACATGAAATATGTTATCAATTCAAACATGGTTTTGATGATTGTGGGCATAATATTTTAGCAGTAGTTTGATTTTTCAGGTTCCATCATTTATTCATTATCTCAATATATACATAAATCATTGCTCCTTACCTGACTGAATAGCCAGTAATAACACATGGGCTTCAAGATATATGTACAATGAAACAATGTATCTTTTAAACATCAGTGCATAGGGCACTCTTTGTAAACGCTTCATTACGTTGTTGTCAAATGTGCATCCATTTCAAGACTGCCTGCAGCACGACACTGAGTTTTGCCTGCCATAGGCTGGTCTTAAATAGATGATAACCCCGTACGTCAATTTGTGAATAACAATCTGATGTTCATCCCAATCTTGTGGCATGCATAGTCTTACTGTTAATCAGTGGACTTCAGAATATTTTAAGTTGTGTCTAGGTAGTTACATTGTATTCAAAGTATTATTTTCATAGACATTAATATACTAACAATTTCCTGGTCGTGTCTGCTGCTTTTTCTGTGGTACATATTGCTGCAATAAATAACAATAATAGAATGATATCTAAATGTGTATTAAAAAGAAAAGTGAAGCAGTACTCAACCACCCCCCCCCCATAAACAAAAATGGAAGAAGCTGGAACAGAGTAAAATATAATATACTCAATGCATCAAGATGTTGAAATGGCATAAGAATAAGTATATATATATATCAACCACAAAAATAAGTAAGCTATATATGTTTTAGAAGAAGTCTCTGAACAGAGTAACATTGTTATACCTTCAGTTTTAGCATGAACATGAAGAAAATAGAAAAGGGAATTGCTGACGGAGAGATAGGTACTGTACAAAAGAATATATACAATAAATAAGCAATTAAAATGCAAGAGTTCTAGCAAGGAATACATTTTGAGCCATGGAATGTGGCTTTGTTTATGAACAAGGATAAAAGAGAACACCATAACCTACTTCCATCATACTGCTGCGGGGTGTATTGGCATGTAGGCCATTTTTGTTATCCCCTTCCTCCTGCCTCTTCTCCCCCCCCCCCCCCCCCATCAAGATCAACTCCTAACCAACAGACAACAACTTAAAGGGTTATAAAGTAACGGTTATCTGCACTGAATGGCCTGGGACCAACCATTATTATCAAATCATATATAAAATACTGCTTTTTATTTTTTTTCTTGTCATCACCGTTACCAGCTTTCCAGTTCAACTCAAGCAATGGAAAATGTAGATTTTTACCTATATAGGGCAGCTAGAATTTTATATTCATATACATGAACATATGAATTGTCCTCATCACTTACCAGTTTCTTCATCTGTTAGGTTTGGGGTCTCATCTTCGGCCTCTTTCAAAATATTAAACTCTTCTGAGACTAAAAAAGGAAAATATGTACATATCCACAGTAGAATCTCCAACTAAGAACACCTTTGTAAAGACACTTTTTCTATATTAAGACCACAGATATACAGACCATTTTTGTTTATCCTTACTTAAACTCTCTCCCCATTAAGACCATTCCCCTGTTAAGACCAAATTTTCATTCCCTCAAGTAGTCTGAATAAGATTCCACTATATATATATATATATATATATATATATATATATATATATATATATATATATATCGATATAACAGAGAAAACCTGCAGTAAGTTAATTTTTACACACACACATCACTTACCAGGCTCTTCATCTGTTAGATTTTGTGTCGCATCTTCGGCCTCTTTCAAAGTATTAAACTCTTCTGAGACTAAAAAAGGAAAATATGTATATATGTACCGTAGAATCTCCAACTAAGACCACCTTTGTAAAGAGACTTTTTCTATATTAAGACCACAGATATACGGACCTTTTTTATCCGTACTTAAACTATCTCCCTATTAAGACCATTCCCTATTAAGACCAAATTTTCATTCCCTCAGGTAGTTTGAATAAGACGATTCCACTGTATATATATATATATATATATATATATATATATATATATATATATATACATATATATATATATCGATGTAACAGAAAAAGCCTGCAGTAAGTTAATTTTACACACACACACACACACACACATATATATATAATATATATGTAAATTACAGACTACCTCAACAACAGCATACGTCAGAAACAAAGTAAAATGATAAAATATACTCTTGTCCTTAGCAATGTTTTTATTTTTAGGTTTGCTGCATTAAAGGGGTACTGCAGTCATAATGTACAACTTTTGAGTTGCTTTATATAAACAATGTGGACCCATTCAGAAAATACAAACCTTTTTCCCAACTGGCAGATTTCAAGTTTTCTTACGTATGTGAATGACGGGTTGTTATGTCACTTGGACTAACTGCTACAGCTTATGCAATGACAGTTGAATAAAACTCTGACAAAAAACATGGAAACCTGACCGAGTGCACATTTTCCACTTTTACTATGGAAAAAGCAGTGTGTATAGATATAATCAAATTTATAAAACTGAGATATTTTTCTCATTTAATGAGGATGAATAAGTAATGAAAAATACAAAAATCAATACCAACAAGCTAACAGCTCCTGTGGTTGTGTATTTAATAACTGAAGCAGTTCTCAGCTAATATACAACACTGATAAGATGAAAGAGGGTGTTTAACATAGCGCACAAGTCATCATGATATGCCTGCTAATGTTGCGTATAGCCAGATGACATTACATAGGGTTGTGCGAAAAATATTGAAAATTTGTCAAATGAGCACCTAAAATGATCATTCATGACAAAAAAATAAAACTATCACTGCTGTTCTCCTTTAAGTACCGAATATTTTGAACATTAGTAGTGCAGTTTATTGCATTGTTGCTGGGTCATGATTTCAGCTTTTCTTCCAATTTGGGATACTCTGTCCTATTTATAAATCAACAATTAATATAATGTCTTTTTTTTTGAGAGAGCTCATTGTACAACCTTAATTAAAAACGTTTTTGGCATCTGTTGTGCTGTTCTACTATGTAGAAAGATATATGTTTACAATCTTACAATGACTTCATTGTCACTCTAGGAATGCATTGTATCAATGTTTGTGAAAGAGAAAACGAGAGTATTAGCTACATAACGTTACCTCTAGACCACCATTTGCCTAAACCTCTGTGTCTGGGCTGAACACCCAAGCAATCGAGTTGAGTTCACTCACTTGATTCCTGTAAAACCTGATGGTCCCGTGGCGCTTTCTCTCTCTCGCTCCTGATGGAACTGGTTTTGACTCCAGGTGCACATGCTCCCTGTATTATCCTTCCTCTTTTGTGTGCCATCACTGGCTTGCCTTTTGAGTTGAAGCTCCATGCACTTTTGTTCACACTCACTGCCATAGTGCTTCTCGTATGCCCTAATCTGCAGAAAATATTTTCTCAGGAGTCTGGGAATCTTCAGAGACCTAGAGAGCTGACTTCTGTGTTCGGATGTCACTTAAATAGTTGAGAGTAAAGCTGGCGGATTGACTTGAGACCCAGACTTTTAAGATGGTGTCTCAGCAAAAAAATTGCAGAGAGAGGGAAAGCAGTGTACACCAGGCTATTGCCTCCTTTCAGAATCAGGCTATGAGTGTTGATCCAGTGACCACTCTGTCTGCATCATTGTCCTTGTAGGATCGTGGACAGAAATTGGACTCACAGAACCACTACATGGTGGCTTTGGATGACCATCCACACTGCTATTGTATACATGTGCAGTTAAGTAAGCTCTGCTCCTGTAAGCAAACTTTGAAAATACGGTCAGGATTAGGGAGAGGATAAATGGCTGCTCTTCACGCAGGCATGGAGAAAATCAGATCATGCTAAGCATAGGTGGCAGGTCATAGCTGCCAAACACCAATCTGAGATGACTGACTACATTGAGTCCTCACCAATGACTCCCGATGAAAAGCGTAGACTTACTTCATTTTGTCAGCAGTCTCATGTGACTGATAGGAAAGAGCATACACTCACTTCAGTTTGTCTGCAGTCCCAAGTGATGCATGTTTTGACAATTGAAAGCCCACAGGAAAATAAGGCAAAGAGACATCAAAGTGGAAGGTCGGGAAGCAAAAGATCACCCCAAGGGGATCACAAGCACCCGTATTTACCCCAACAGGCACCCACTGCTGCCCTTGGCACTAACCCAAAGCTTGCCGTTGCTTCAGAGTCTTTGTTGCAGAGCATGTAGTTGCAGGCAGAGATGCTCCATGCATTGCTTGCACCCTCTCAGCAGGCTGTTTCTTCTTCAGAGTCTGTTTCAAAGAAATCAGCCAAGCGTAGATTGTAGCTTGGTCCTACAGGTTTGAGCACCTGGCAGAGTGATCTCACACACAGTTGTGCCTGGATTGGAAACCTTCTGGTTCCTGTCATGTTTTCTGAAACCTTGGCCAGTCTGAGCACTGGCATCATAAGTCCGAAAAGTACTGAAAACCAGTAGCACCTCCATCAGTCTGAGAACCCAGGTCTGTTCCCTCGAATTGTAAGTCCAGAGTGCCCTGCAAACCACCGGTGACTAATTCTACTCCCTCAGCTCTCAGGTCCCAGAGCTCAGTTCATAAACAAAGGCAAAGGGGTGTAAGCAGGAAGACACCAAGCAGCAAACAGACTCTGTGAGCAGAGCAGCTTGCTGCTTCTGCCTTGGCATTGAGGCTCATAAGTTCTTAGAACTCCCTCCAGATCCCTCCTGCCAGCAAACTTATGAATGGGCAGCAGCTGAGGCCCCAGAGAGTAGCCTCCCAGATACCAAACTTCTGAGATCTGTGCACACGGATCTCCATTGCCTCCCCTGTATTGCCCCTGATGGGCTGAACAGGTGGTGTCCGTGGCTGCAATGACCCCTGAGAAAGTGCTTGGCACTCCAATGCCAGGCGTGGTGACAGATCGCTTGTTGTCACAGGCATCCTCTCCATTGCTTGTGGACAACTTGTTGTTTGATGAAGCCTTTGGCTTTGCTGCCCCTCTGGCGAGTCCGTAGTCTTTGGACACTGAGGAGGATGAGCTTTTGCTTTTACATTGTTAATTAGCAGACCTCAACCCAGGTTGAGGGCTCATTGACCACACCTTTAACGCTCTAAAATGGGCAGACAGCCAGTGACCATGGGTCTGTAGAGGCTTTGACCATATCAAAGCTTTTATTTAGATCCTGGTTGGTGACCAGGTTGTGGTCTCATGAACGGAAGATAGGCATGGTGCTGTTACACTGTCCTACTGGCACTTGTCTCCGGACGACACACTGCAATGCACTCATTTACCATTTTCGCCCATTGTAGCTGAGTTCTATAACCTGCTCATGGCATATGGATTCCTGTGGAGCCTAGGATGTCTGGCTACCTGAGGCAGGGGTGACTCCTCCCTAACCCAGATGCTCCGTACTGATCATGGAGACGGTGCCAGACTGGTTAAACCAGGCGACACTCCTTGCAACTTTGCTGTTATGTCAATCACCAGATGCGGACTGTTTGCACACTGGAGGTGAACCTTTGTTTGTTGTGGAAGGATCCCTACCTCCACGGTCAGAAGCTGTTTGACCCAACATACCCTAGAGCCTGCACTGGGCTGCTCTTGTCCAGAATTTGGTTTGAAGGAGAAATGGCAGGGGTTGTCCACTGAGCACAGGACCTTTGGGCCTGCATGGCGAACCAGGCCCATTGTGAATTTTGTTCTTTCAAAATATTAAATTGATTCTGCAATTGTAAATATGTTCAGTTTCTTCTCATGTGGTGACTGCATTTTATGTCTGATTTGACTCTTAGCAGGCACATTAACCTGCTTTCTTTAGGATTGTACTGAGACAGGTCATATTGACTTATTTGCATATCTATTAGTACATTTATGTTAATGGCTTACTTTGTCTCAATTTCGTCTACTTAATAGACATGACATTTTAGCATGCATTTTGTCTTTGGGGCCAAGTCTATCAGTTCAGGTTGCTTCCATTCCGCGTTAGCACAGTACCACTGGTGTTTAACAGGTTTGCCCAAACAATTGCTGCTTACCTTCACCGCTCCGCCATTGGCTTTCATATGTATTTGGATGATTGGCAAATCCATACGCTTTGGCGCCTGGATTTGCAGCATCTCACACACAGACCATTCTGGAACTCTACCAACACTTGGGCCTGATAGTAAACCTACCCGAGGCCAGTCCCTGGCCAAAGCACA
Source organism: Hermodice carunculata (assembly GCA_964020975.1). NCBI lineage: Eukaryota > Metazoa > Annelida > Polychaeta > Eunicida > Amphinomidae > Hermodice > Hermodice carunculata. The sequence continues at coordinate 735,861 of CAXHWN010002459.1, read as the reverse complement.
CTTTTGTCTTTCTCATGATCCAGTTCAACCTGGTTGCCTGCATCTGTCCCCTTTTGAAGACAGATTGGAGAGACTTCAGTCCCTGCTCAGAGCTTCTGACTGGCAAGGTGCACTTGGCACAAAAATGGCTCGCCCTGTTAGGCTCCCTGTTCCCAATGGACTCCAAGGTCCACTCAGTTGTCTTCACCATCCCCCCTTGCAGCATACCCTGTGGGGAAGATGGACGAGAGACCTGTGCTATCAGGCCCCAGTGCCAATTCGTAGTTAGGATCACCTGCACCTTCTGTGAGGGAGAATGTCATGAGCAGACAAATGCTGGAATCTTTTAGGCCCAGATCACCATTTACACGGACTCTTCTCGATCAGGGTGGGAAGCTCATATGGAGAGCCAGACAGCATCAGGCCCGCAAGCAGGTCTCTGGACATGCAAAACTTATTTTCTTTTAACACTCCCTTTGGGGCTTGAAGAAGTGAAATCAATGCTCTGGCTAATGACCAATTCCAATGGTCACCTGACCACTCCCAGGTGACTCTGAGGCCTCACTTGGACTTTCTAGCAGAGAGCCAAGTGGCTCCAGATCTGGCTATGGCCTTTAAGGGTTTTACCCTCCATGCTATGGATGCTGCCCTTCCTCTATAGGAAAGATCCCTGTGCTCAGTTAGACCTCTTTGCTGGTATCTTTCTCACAAGGACAGACTCAGAGGACGGAAGTCTGCCAACAGAGCTGAATCCGACAGCATCTACCCACAAAGTTGACAGGTCTCATGTTGGCAGGCAAGCACAGGGTTTCAGGAGGGTTTCTCGTTTCGGCTGAATTGTGCTGTCGGCAGCCTCAACTCCACGTAGCTCTGAGGTTTTCCCTTCAGATGTCGCCTCCTCACCGCGACCAATGGTTACCCCCCAGCCTGCTTTTCTTAATGGTCTAATGAGGTCTGTGTACCAGTAATGTTATGATTGTGTATTTGCAAATGGTGGTAAAGAGGTAACTTTACGTAACTAATACAAGATGTTTGGAGCAATATCAGTATTTGTGAGTACATTTACATCTCGACCACCAGAGAAGCCTACATGACCAAGCCCACTTCCTCGTATAGCTGAAACAACTGAGCAATTTCCAAAAAAGGAAGGATGATATGGGGAGCATGCACACCAGGAGTCACCACCAGTAACATCAGACTGTCAGGTTTTAGTGGAATCATCAGACTGTCAGGTTTTAGTGGAATCAAGTGAGGGAACTCGACTCAATTTCTTGGCCATTCAACCTAGACACCCCAGTCTTGGCAAATGGTGATGGATGGGGGAAGTGTACTCACAAATACTGATATTACTCCAAATATCTTGTATTTCATACTTACACTGGCTGTTATCCCATGCTGGTGGGCAGCATAATGGATTGCAGTAAGGGCACCAAGGGGCACCCTCACCATAGACCCCCAAAACACCGTCCATGTATGCCATTTCCCACAAACCCTTTGAACAGTTTGTATAGTCTTTCACAATTGGGACATTGACCAATGTCATAAAGGGTTCTAAAACTTTTCCTGTATGTTTAAAAAGCTGTATTCCAGTCACACAGGGTTAAAATTTAAGTAGCATTAGTCACCATTTTAATAGTGGTGCACATCATAAAGTGAATTTAAAGAGGTTTTGGACAAACATTTTTTTTTAGAAAAAAGGCATCGTTGTGATGGTTTCAATTTCTCATTTAGACAAAAAGGTTATATATTATTTCAAACTTGAATAAGCAGGATTCATATCGATTTTATTTCTGATTATTTCTTTCAGGTGCATCCGTGTAGGACTCAAAGCAATTGAAAAAAAAAAAAAATTTTTTTTACATTTACGGCACAAATGCAAAATTTATAAATTTTCTCACACAACTTTTACAATCATTGCGTGTATTACCATAAAACTCAGTGATACAGGTTTTAAATTTTTTTGTACAATTTTAGCAGCTGTGAATTGAGTGCACAGTAAAAAAAATGCAGTGTTTTCTACTTTTTTTTGCAAAATTCCAGTCCGGTGTCACTGGAGCTAATGAGTGAACACCATGTCATTGTCCACAGAACCATTTCTTTTCAGCTAATATGATTGCATTTGTGACAGGAATAAAGACTGAGGGTTTGTCTCCTATCACAAATTATTTGTTTTTATGAATTTAAATATACACAGCAGCAGTGTATCAAATGGCATGATGCACTTGAGATATCATTGCAGCATGCAATGTAAACAGAGATAGCACAGCACTTGTCTAGTCGCTCATCTACCATGACTTTCTTTCTTATCATTAGTATCATATCTGACGAAAAACACGGCTTTGGTGACAAAAATCTTTGCATTGTTCAAATTAGAGGCCTGTGTCCCATTTCCTTCATGAAAATGATGTACTCAGAGAGAAACTCAATCTAAAGGAAAATGCATTGAGTGGGTCCACAAAATGGGCAAAAACTTTCGTCATATTGAGCACTTATGGCATGACCATATGTAAAAGTGAAGGTTATCGCATTTTACCTTTAAGGTCAAATGTCACATAATTTGGCAGCCATGTTGGAATTTGACCACAGTCACATCCCGTGGCCTGCGGACATTTTGACTACAGTTGCTTCTTGTGGTGACAGAGTTAAACCCAACATGAAGAATCAGGTAATTTTTTTTTATCCAAGTATCATATGGTTTCCATATTCTTTGAAAAATACAAGTAGTATATATATATATATATATATATATATATATATATATATATATATATATATATATATATATATATATATATACTTGGGTTTAGATGTCAACTAAATATCATGTGGTCTCCACATTCATTGAAAAAATATAGGTAGCACATAAGCACTTGGGTTTTGACAAACAGTAAATAAACATGCAATCTGACTACAAAATGTTCCCTTTGAGTACTAAAGATAATTGTATGGTTAAATTATTAATTGGATTATCCTCATGTTGATTCATTTTTATTTTTGTCTGAAAAATCTGCAAATTGGGAAAAATGGTTGGTCCCTATCTACCATAGATGAGCAAACATCCTATTTGTGAGCATTTTAAACATTCCAAACTCATTTACCTGTTTTCGTTTCGAAATACTCCATTACAGGCATTAGTTCCTGCAGCAAAATTCTCTGTATCCTTTCCACCCTTAAAATTTACATATACTACAATAATTATCAAAATATATTTACAATCCAGTCAGTTTAGGTGGAGGCTGCGCCGGAAAGCTGAGTGCTGTATTATCTGGTTAAATGTTTTGCACACCAGACTGATGTTCAGGATGGCTTGGTCACCATCCACTTGAGCCACCTTAGAGAAAACAAACTCCAGGCATTCACTGCTCAGCTTGAAGATAGTTGGGGCATCATCTAGAAGCAGATAACAATAAAACTGATGATAAGTTATGTGATGCCGATTTAGCAGTATCTTATTGAAATTGTTTTAAAGATAGTGAAATCCACTGCCTCTGAAAAACCATAGTTGCTTTGAAGACATATGTTGAAAGGCCTTTTGAGAGATGGCAGTGATGCCATGTTGTTATATATATATATATATATATATATATATATATATATATATTCCTCACGAAAGGGTTAACCCTAAGGTTAGCCAACATTTTGAAGTACATGATGGACTAGTTACTAGACAGTGTTTTAATTTATGGGTTTATTCTACCTTTGGGACTTTTTGCTTCAAGTTTCAATTTTGTATTTCAAATTTGGACAAAGCAGTTTGAAATTTTGCATAACATGAAGTTGGGTCATGCTTCTATGAATATACATTTATAAATTAAATTATGTAAAATTTACAAATAATGTTCATCTAATATTATAATTTCTTACCACTCTCTTCCGGACTTGGAGAATTTGGGTCCAGTTCCAAGGTGACTTCCACTACTCTTCCTACTCCCACCTCTTTCTCTTGACCCTCCCCCCCCCCCATCTCCTGACTTTCCCCATTCTTTCCGTTCCCCTCTCTTCCTGCACTCTCACCCCCCCCCCTTCGGCTTCCCTGATCCCCACTCCTCTCTCCTTCACCACTATTTTTGCTCCATTCACTTCCTCCCTCCTATCTCCCCCCTGTGCCTCTACTCTATGCACTTCCCACTCTGCATCAACTCTCCCCTTGCCCTTCACTCTAGTCATTCCCGTGTCCCCACCATCATCTTTACATGCACTCTCTTCCTCCACTCCCTCTACTTGTCTCTTAGCCTCCACTCTTTTGAAATGCCTGGAGTCACAGCGCACCGGTCGTACGTAGCATTGCCTGAACTGCAACAAGATACATCATAATCATCAGTAGTATAAACTATTTGAAAATATGCCCACAATATAATTATATACACATTTTATACAGCTTGGCATGGGAAAGGCACAATCTTTTTCCATTTGTATTTAGTTTGTGTCACTGCTGTATTGATTTGCAAAATCAACCTGGCTAAATTTGACACCTCAATGTTTAAAATATTTATAACAGATAATAATATGGAAGAGGTGTTACAAATATTTCTTTCCACAGTTGCCATGACTTTAAGTATACAGAGAACTGTGCCAAGTTCATGAGAAAACATTATATTAATTTTGTTTGGATTTATCAAAATTTATTCTGAACTCCATGTATAAGCAAGAACAAATAAGAATAAAAATTACATATCTGTAAGTCAAGGAAACGTGAAAATCAATGAAATCATACTGAAATACCAGCATGCAAATATACAACTATACTACAAAATTCATACTTGGAGTAAATACCTGTTCACGAAATGCATGAGCCACCTTACCAATCTAAAATTCGAGCATGTAAATATTAAGGAAACCAAAATTTAAACATTGAAAAATGATATACATCTAAACAATCTGGATCAAAATTACAAGTTTAAGATGATAGTTGTTTTATTGTATTGGTCTCATTAGAATTGCCTTGTGCTTGGGCATAACGGTTTGCTTTGTTATATTCAATTTTTCTATGGTGAATTATTCAAACTGGTTTTGTGGGTTTTGATGTGGTCATACTGCCTTTGGGTGGAATTAAAATTGCAATGCTTACTGGGTAACAGTTTTGATATTGTAATAATTTTACCACTGTGTGAAGGTTCAAGTAATATATTTTTTATGTTAGGAACGAGTGGGACTCGAACTTGCAACCTTTGGCACCAGTCGCCTAGTTAAAATTGCATTCATTTCCAGAATTTTGGGGTCTTAAATCCACCAGCAATAAGGAAATGCCAAAAATATATATTTTATGTTCAGAGCGAGTGGGACTCAGACTTGCAACCTTTGGCACCAGTCGCCTAGCTAAAATGGGAAACTCACATATCCACTCGACCAAATCCCCATTCTTAAAAAAAAATGGTTCAATGGAGGTAGTTATGCACAATTGCCATATCAACATGATTATGCAGTATATGTACTGAGTTGGCATTTATCACCAGAATCGAGACTTAAATCCACCAGCATTAACGAAATGCCAATAATATATGTTTTATGTTTGGGATGAGTGGGACATAAACTTGCAACCTTTGGCACCAGAAGCTAATGTTTTGTGTATTCAGCGTGATGAGGATGATGATGATGATGAGTGGAATCCAAGCAGGAGTGAGTTACCAGACTTGGAACCAAAAGATTATGTTGCACTCACCGTAAGTCAAGCAAGTGTTCACTGAATATAATAATAATGATTGAATTTTGGGTAACGGCCCTTTCTCTTTTCATCTCAATGGTAGTATAGATACAACATACATATACAGATAAACTACATCTTAAATATTCATATACAGTAAAACCTGTCCTTGTGGACACCTGTCTACTGTGGACACCTGTCTACTGTGGACACCTGCTTAATGCGGACGGTTTTGGTTAGAACCGAATATTTTTAAGTCATTTTCATATTGGTGATACCTGTCTAAAGTGGACACCTGTCTATTGTGTATTGTGGACACTTTTTAGGGTACCAAATGCAAAAACAACCTGTCTATTGCGGACACAATATATCATTTTTTTTTGCAACTTGTTATGTTCCAAGCTGTACAATGTCGTGCACGTTAAGCTGGAATCAAAGACGAATTAATCCATTGTTCAGCGGCCTGTAACACATACTAAGCTCACTCAGCAAAGCAGTTAGGCTGCACTGCCTCAACGAAGATGCCAGGTGTCTCTGAGCACTAGTGCTGCTTTGAGTGAGGTTGCTCACACTTTCTGTCTATCAAACAATTAAGCTCCATAGATCAATCATTAAGCCTAAAACAAGGGACCCACTGAGACTCATGTGAAGTTATTCACAATTTGTAACAATGGCACATACAGTTATACTGTACTCAAAGGATAAGATATCCCTGTGGTATGTTTGTTGTTTTTTCTTTTCTGTTAGTGAAAGAAATTACGCAAACTTTCTTTAGCCTTTTAAACCCGTACATACACAAATTTTCCCTCAAAAAATAAAAACTGTGAAATCCCAAGTTAAGATGAGTTTGAGTAAAGTGTCAGGGGTATAATGTACAAAAACTGAGAGCAAATGCTGTATGATCACTTGTGCAAAAAGGCTTTACATAACAAACATTAACTTAACATTATTTTCATACATGAACCTGTACTAGTTAAATATATTTCAGCCATTTATATTGGTTAAAATTTGTTTTCTTGCAATGTCATAAAGTTATCTAACTTCGAGTTTTCCTGTTTTTTCATTATAATGATTAAATGGAATAAGATGGGTACACATGTGCATATTTTATGACAGTCTATACAAGTTCACCTCCTTTGATACAAATGTACTCTGAGATCCCAAAATTTCAGTCCCTGCCTATTGTGGACACCTGTCTATTGCGGACACTTTTGCCAGAACCACAGGTGTCCGCAATAGACAGGTTTTACTGTAATATAGTACCCTTTTTACCTTGTCTTCATGAGATTCTCCTGACTTGTCCGTTCTTTGTCTACCTAAAACAAATTAAATAAGTGTGATTTATGCCTGCCTAAAATGTAATGTTGTTTACTTCTATAAATGACTACATTTTAAATAAATGCAAAAATAGAAACCAAAGTTTCGGTTTCTGAAACTGCTGCCAGATAGATAGACCTTTTACCAGGTTGGTTGGTTTGTGCATATGGTAATCAGACGAGCAGGCAGGCATATAACCCTGTAGGTTAAACGGGTATATGAATAAGTTGGTAAATGTTAAAGTTTGAATAAATGGTCAGTGGGTGACAAAGACCTTCACTTACTGTCTGATACTATATATTCTTCAGCAAACTGTATGCATAAATTTAAGTATATAGTTTGCAAACAGTTTTCTGCAAAGCTGCAACAAAGATAGTGACCTTTGCAGTAGCTTCGCACAAAATTGCAAACCTTGGCAACAGCCTAACATCACCATCTTCTACTTTGCGGTAGCTTAACATAACGTTAACACACATTCATATTTATTCATCATTATGTCGGTTGTCTTTGCTGAATATATAGCTTTGACAAGGAGCCGCACCTCAGAGAGACATGTACGGGTATAGGCTATAAAAATGTTCTGAGCATTTTTCTGCTGAAGACCCTTAACTTATTTGGGCTTATACAGCCTATTTCAAAATTCTACAGAAGAACATGGGCAATATGGGCATTAGTACTTATATATATAATGTTACACATATTGTCAAAAAATACCTGTTTTTTATATCTCCACCACATTTCTTATCCTTATCTGGTCCATAATTGTACCGCAATTCCTCGTTAGGCTTAATGTCGTTGACGGCAAATAGACAGAGATGTGCGTGACCATCGACCTCTGCCTTTTTCATGACACAGTTGGGTGTTTTTTGTTCATCGTTCACTAGCCTCCCCAACCTTGTATCATAGGTTGCATCCAAGCTGTAATGTTAAAATTTGTTTGTATCATTGTGCCTACTGAAAAAGTAAACTAATGTTTCAGAGAAACAGTTTCATAAAATCAACTATCATTTGCCATTATGTATGATTCTTTTAATATTCACCAGATATTTTAAGACATGCTGTGCCCTAAAACGAAGATATTCTCCGTTAATGGGCGGTTTATTGAGCCAAAAATGACCTAAGAGTCAGCTAACAGGTTTCAGGTCGGAGAGGAGATGGGCGCTGCTGGCCTTCTTCAAGCCCTAGTAATACTACACACTTATGTAAGTGTAGTACCCCTATGGTCTCTCATGAGACTATGGGACCTTTACCTTTTACATTTACAAATAGACATTAAATCGACACAGAAAATGAAAAAGGGGCTGATTTAAATTTAAACAAAATTGTGCAGCACAAAACTGAATAAAGTGGATCCAAAAACTGTAAGGGGCCTAACACATTGACGCTTACCAGCGTCCTATTAGCATCGTGGGAGTAATAGGCTATTTATTATGAAATTATTTTTTAAAGCACCTGTAATCCACCGACGCTCCCACGTGCTTAGTGTGTCAGGCCCCTCTATTCATAATGCCACCAAGCCAGCTGACTGCTAGTGCAACACGAATTTTGTCAATCCTAGCTAATAACAGGTAGGCCTATGTATACTTAACTCCATTAGAAACGCACAGATCAATATGTGTTATTAATACATACCGGTATGTGTGCGTTTCTAATGGAGTTAAGTATACAAGTTGGAAAATATTGTACTCTCCCCATTGGGACCCTGGAGCCACAAAAGCCAACTGAGTATGTTAATTTGTGAAAAGATATAATAACAGGTATGTACAAGTTGGAAAATACTTTAACCCTCCCCATGGGGCCGCTCCCACGTGCTTAGTGTGTCAGGCCCCTCTATTCATAATGCCACCAAGCCAGCTGACTGCTAGTGCAACACAAATTTTGTCAATCCTAGCTAATAACAGGTAGGCCTATGTATATTTAACTCCATTAGAAACGCACAGATCAATATGTGTTATTAATACATACCGGTATGTGTGCGTTTCTAATGGAGTTAAGTATACAAGTTGGAAAATATTGTACTCTCCCCATTGGGACCCTGGAGCCACAAAAGCCAACTGAGTATGTTAATTTGTGAAAAGATATAATAACAGGTATGTACAAGTTGGAAAATACTTTAACCCTCCCCATGGGGCCCCTCCAGCCACAAAAGCCACCAGTAAGCCTATGTTAATTTGTAAAAAGATATAATAACAGGTATGTACAAGTTGGAAAATAACTTTACCCTCCCCATTGGGCCCCTGGAGCCACAAAAACCACCAGTATATTAATTTATGAGAACTGGTTCATACAGGAGGTAGATGTCTCTTAATGCACACCATCGTTCACAATAATGCATGTCGGTGTGGTTATCAGATTTTGAAAGCGCGATAACTTCACAATGGCACAACAAATAAACATGCAGCATGCATTATATTAGCTAATGGATGATTGTGAAGGTGTTATGAAAACTTATTTTCCTCGTTTCACTCGGAAAATATGTTTTATAACACCTTCACAACCATCCATTATCTCAAACGTAAACTGTGCTGCATGCCATGTAGCGTAGTTTACTTTGAACAACCTTTTAGTATATAAACCATACAGTGCATGGTTTATACACAGTAACTAGGTACCACTTTTAATTGTTGATTATTATGTTACAATGAATAATAAACCACTCCGTGGGCCGTGTGTCATGGTGTATTATTTATTGAAACAGAACAATCAGCTTCTACAGGTACATGTACCTCCTTTTCATACTATACAATTGCATTTAAATGTAAAAGTAAACCAACATAATGTTTGGCCCCCATGATCGAAGAAAAAAAGAAAGTTTTCCAGCTTTCTTTTTTTTGTAAAGTGTTTTCCTTTTCACTGCTTTTTTCTCTTCAATTAGCTCTCCCGAGTACTCCAACAGAAAGTCTCCTCCTCTGTAATAATCTGTTGCAATTACACCTTTACCTGCAAAGAATATTATGATGGATCTAAAATTGATAATAGACCTACATGTACCATGGAAATCAATTATTGGTAATCAACAGGAATCCAGTGTATAGATTTCTGTTAGGGATTTAATCGTACTTTGGTTACACAACAGTTGCCCCGTGTCATAAATCCAACATAATTTAGATTAGGAAATTACTAATACTTCCTTAACCAAGTACGAAAACTCATTTTGGAAAATTTTGTCAATTTTTTTTTTTTTTTTTATAGTTTTTGGTATATTTTATCGAATATGCGTCAAAATTTAGAAATTTTATTTCCAACACAATTACAGATTATTAAATCTACGATTTGACTTGTAATATGGTGATCGACAGACAATGCTAGCCTTTATTCCTTGATTGCTGACAATGGGAGCAAGGAAAACTAAACTTTATCTTGACTCATCTGCACCATTATTTGTCCAATTTTGAAGCAATCACAGTCTTTAGGATAAACATGTTACACGAATTTCTATGAGAAAAACCATTCTTGTTTTTCTTGAGAGGTGAAGATGAAGAAGTAGAGATTTTTTAAATCGGTGGTTTTCAAAACTTTTTTCTTCTATGTGCAAAACCAAATCTCTTATCAAAATTCTCTGACAGTTTTGTAGTTATATGTCATGATTTGAAAGAAAACTCTCAGATATTTTTCGAGATAATGACCAAAAATTGAGAAAAGGTACAATTTTCTCTCAAACGCACTGCTTATTCAACAATTTTGTGCCTGGGTACCTATATTCTTGTCCTGGGAAACTTTGTAGACATGATGCATCCAATGGCAAGCCTGAGACAGTAAAGTAAACTGTACCATAGAGTCACTTCTACCATTTCTGAACTTTCCAATTTACCCAAATTCCGGCAACAATCCTAAAATTTGTTTTCATTTGGCTTCAAAAAAACAAACGATAAGGTACATGTAATTACCAGTGTAATCGTCTACAAATTGGTCCTCAAATGTAGCTTTATCTCTGCCCTCTTTAATGAATATAATTGCCTCATCGATTGGCTTCAATCTTCTTCTCCTTGATGTTGTTTCATTGATGCTTGCCATTTTGGGTGACAACTTCCAATCACAAAAATGTGAAATTAATCAGTCTATGATTCTTACAAAATAAGCATATCTTAAATGCTAGGGACTATATATCAGGAGGTATGTTTATAAGAGCTCGAGTTTCTAGGTACCAATATGAATGTTCAGGTTTGTGAGTTGTATGACTTACAAATCTCTTCAAAACTTCATAGTAAACTAATTTTGAGTTGAGCCTAGCTCTTTCTGTACAGAATGGTATCAAAATGGACCTTTTTAGCCAATAATTGTTGTGAAGTTTATATATTTTATCTAAATCATCTTAGATTCTGCATAACTAAAATCAAAGCAGCCGAATCTGTGACAGTAATGTCATTTTGTTTATAAATGAGATTGTGACCATTCCGCAATGATAAGCAAGTAAACAACTTCGAATCAAGTGATAAAAATTTAATTGTAACTAGTTTGCCCATCACATTATTGCGCAACTGCGATGTCACACAACACAAAGTTTTGCAAAAGGTGGAAGCATAAAAGTAAATAAATATTAGTGGGAAGATGAACTACATCTATCATCCCACAAGTAACAGGACTAAGTAGTATGATCTCCATGATCACTGCACGATAAGATCAGATTTTTTTTTGCAATAGATGGCTTGAGTTCTAAATAAATTAAACAACAACGACAATGTCCTGTGCTCAACTGATCATCAGAAAATTGATTCATGGTAAACAAAATGGAACCTTAATATATTTTTGGTCTTTTAACAGTGCTAATAATTATAGTTCAGGGTCAGCCAGTACTTTGAAGTCGATACATTGTATTCAGGGTTGTCCCCAAGAAAAAATTAAAGCTTTACACTTGCATGCTCCAGGGTTAATTTGTATTTGTCTGCCCAATTGGGTCAATTTTGGCCTAAATAGTGCCATTTTGACCTTAAAAAAAGGAATATTTCCCCCGATTATAGCTTTATGGGAAGCATTTAAAGCTTAATGGTCAAGTTGAAAGCTTTACATTTTTTTTTCAAAGCTTTGTGGGACCAATATAAGCTATGAAGCTTCAGGGACAACCCTGGACTATTACATGTCGTCCCTGTCAGAGCAAAAGGTCGTACATGTATATGTTTCATATTTGTCAAAATTGAGTTAAGGATAAGTTTTGGTGTACCTTGATGGGTCTAATAATCTGACCTGCATGGTAATGACCTTCAATTTTTGTTACAGGCTATAAGGTACAGCCAAATGCAATAGGCTTAGGTCCTTTGTTTTCCTGTAGTGTAAAAAATTGTATGTATTTTTCTGACAGGCCAAATGTTGTATGTATTTTAAGTAGCAACATGGGGTTTCTTACAAAGGAGTGTTCCTGAAATAATCATAATGTCACTCAATCCAAATTTTTTGGTTGACGGACGGAAAGTACCAGCTTAGTCCGAGCTCGCAGACAGCTAAAGCTGGTGAGACGTCATATATGAAGAGTACCAAAGAAACTAGTATCATGATAATTACAAAGGGTTCCAAAGAAACTATAATCATTCATAACTGCAAAAGGTGGAAGCATAAAAAAATAATAATATTAATAAATATTGGTGGGAAGATGAACTATACATCTATCATCCCACAAGTACATGTAACAGGACTAAGTAGTATAATCTCCATGACTGATAGGCCTATTTTAAGTAACAACATAGGGTTTCTTATAAAGAAGTGTTTTTCTCTGTCATTAATTTGTTTCAAATGATTACTTTCTTCATTTTTGCTCAACTTAATTTGAAATTTTATCATTATAAATTTTGCAATTAATCTAAAACTTTATTTTAATATATAGAACCTTTTGTCTGACATAACCTTGCACCAACAAAAAGCATACGACGTTTTGTTTTTTGGTTCTAACTCAATTAAATAGTGCAGTTCAGTTAGGGGGTGATCATTATTTACCAGAGGGCGGGGGGCGGGGACTCAGAATATTGGGATGACCGCACCCCGGTGTTTTTGTGACTCCCCTACTTTGATGTGTTACGAAACTGCGCCCCTCTGTCAAGGGGTACAAAGATTTTGTGCCCTCCCCCCCCCCCCGGCCTGGGGCACATTTGTCCGTAAGCACAGCCTTTATAGGCACATATATATGTACGTTTGGAAAAACTAGCCTACTTTTGGGGGACCGCCGGGATCTTACAGGCCAACATATGGAGTCCGAAAAGATGTAAAAAGCTGCTTATTATGTGGTCACAAAGGGGGTCCGGGGTTCTCCCCGGAAAATTTTTGAATTTTTGGAATTAAATGGTGTAATTTGGTGCATTTTGAGCATTCATACCCCCCTTTATGAAGGTGGTGGAATTTTGTAACCCCCCTGTCAAGGGACCACAAAATATCCCGAGGCCCCCCCCCCCCCCACTCTGGCCAACAATGATCACCCCCTTACATACCACCTTTTGCTCTGACAGCGATGATATTAGTCATGCCATGTCCGTTGTTATCATTTATAATAGTCGATATAAGCATGACACATCCGTACAGTCGATCCACTTTACATCCGTGCTACTGCTGCACTAATATGGCTTCCTAATCAGTGGCGTGTCCAGGATTTCTAGAACAGGGGGGCGTAAACTAAAAATCCTTAAAGTCAAGCTTTAGAGGTGTCCAGGGGCATGGTCCCTCGGGAAATTTTAGATAAACTATTTATAATGCTGTATTCTATACATGTTAGAAGTATAGGTACCTAGGTTTATAATCATATTTTCACCTAAACCTTATATGCAAAAAGAACAAAATATCATGGTTCATTCAGCTGTTTCCTCGGTGGGAACAAAGGCCTATAGGGTCAGAAGACTAACTAGTATAAAAACCGACAGGTTTTGTTTTAAACATTACATTGGAAATTTAATTCCTAAGCCATGTCAGCCATTGGTTATCCGATACTTCATTCCCTTTAAAAAATGGTAATATTCTACTATATTTTACTTTATTTTCTATCATTTCATTTTACCAAAATGCCCTGGCAGAAACGTCTATGTTTGAGGTACAGTAATGGCAGTGCAACATTTCATCTAATAAAATTAAGGCAAGTGAGTGCCTTAAGGGTGGCATTGTCACCAGGCAAAATGTGAAATTAAGAATTAGGCTTGTCTCTTTTATTTACACAAAAATAAAAGCACAAACTTTCCATTTTCGCCAAGGAAAAAATTATCATGACTTCTAGAAAATGCGACAAAATGGTCATTCAAAGATTTAAAAGAGGTTGAAATAGCCTTTGGTAAAGACCTATATGTGATATGTATTTTGCTCATGAAGTCTTTAAGGACTTGTAGCACGGGAACCTGTAAAACCCCTGTTTTTTTACATTTTAGAGCTTATTATTCTGTACAGTTTGCTGGGTGTCAAAGCTCATGAACACCACTGCATCCGCAAGACTGTCAGCTTTCCAAAAATATATAATTTGTATAGTCGGTCTTCTTACCTGAATTAACTAGAACCTCATTTGTGGTCAAAAACAGGTGAATTTTGATTATTTTTCGTCTACATCTTAATTAACCATCAGAAGTAGGATAAAAATAAACAAAAGATACAGTGACAACATATTGTCATAATTTGTTATTATAGAAGACAAGTCCTCAAGATGACTTTTTTTAAAAGAATAATGTTTCTTATAACCTGCACGATTGCATAATAATGATAACATACCAGTCAGGTCAAGATTGAACAAAATTATCTTTGATATCAAAATGGAACATTTTCTTCCATGTGTTCCTAAAAAGTTTTCCCATAAGCCAATATCATTTGTTGATTTACAAGCACACATCCTATGCTTCTTGATACACAAGATAAATATGAGATGGGCTTGTGATTTTCAGTATGGGAGTAATGCGACGTAAGGGTATGAAAATGTTAGAGAGTACGTTACATTTTATATTTTGCCTGCCACAAGTTATTTACTTCAAGAACACTCCAAGCCTTTAGCAGTTATAATGCATTGGCCACAGGGTACTTATATGGTTTCTATAGTATTTCAAAATATTTGAGCTATGTGTGGAAGAAGTGAGATCAAAGTCTGTTAGAGAGTACGTTACATTTTTAGAATGGTTAGAAATAGAGGCCTAAATATAAATTTTGGCCTTCAAAGTTGTTTTATGTGAACAATTTTTAATTTTAGAATGCCTTCCCTGTCCAGGATCTGATTAAAAACATTTGTTTGAACACAATTTTGACAATACCTGTTATTCAGCTGGCTTTTATAGCCAAAAAGTACGAAAAATTTTATTTCTTTGCTGTTTCATAGATCAAAAATTGGGCCATTTTTTTTCCAAATTTTAGGCTACAAGTGACTTCCAAGTGCCACGCTACAACTTAGGATTAAGAATTACTCTGGGGCAAGATAAGACACCTGTGATATGTATGAACCACCCCTCCAAATAAGCTAAAAATACAAATTTTCACCTTCAATGTATTTAATATGTAACATATACAAAAAATGCAATATCTTGAGTTATAAGAAGAATTAAGCTTCAAAATAAAAAGTTCCTGAAAGCACAAAATCTGTGCTTTCAACGTGAATAAATGTCAATATTTGTAGCAAAAGTTCATTTTTTGCCTTTTTTTGTCTCCAACCCCATCGGGTTCCCGTGCTACAAGCCTAAGCTTAAACACTGCTGCGAAAAAAGCGCAGCACCCTTGCCCTCATGTGAGTTGTTAAGTAATATAAAAGCTTAAACTTAATGAGAGGAACGCTTGTACCAAACACACATTTTATCTTTTGTCAAGGGGAGGGGGGGGGGGGACTCCACATGAAGAACCATATAATAGCTCTTGTAAATCTATTGTCTATATGTAAGTTTCAAAACGTACTGAAATGGTTGTAATTGGGCCAAACAAAATAATACCTCTGTTTCCCCTTACATGCTGGAAAAAATAGGGTCGGTAGGTCGGGAAATTTTATTTATTTTGTTCAGAAAACGTTTTTTTTTTTTCCAAAAATATATGGTTTGGGGCATTTATAGATGGGTCAGTTCGGTAAGGTGACACACAATTTTGTTTTCTTTTGGTAGCAGATGGGTGGGTCGGGTAAGGGGAAACAAAGGTATTATTTTATGTGGCCTTGGCTGTTTTAGTTTAGAGAAATCTTGGAGGCAGCTATTTTTTCTATTGTGGGTGCATATGCATCGTTTTATATGAATTAGTTTTGAAAGAAATAACCATTTCAATTTCCCGCTTTACGTTTCATACCTTCAAGCACATTGCGTCTTAAAAATTGAGCTACCTTTCATACTTTAGTACCGGTATGCCTTTAAAAACAGGTTTATTTCTCAAACCAGGCACGACAGAAACTTAAGATAAATATCGCATGTGCTGAGTAAAATTATTCAGACTTAAAGTTTAGCAACATACAGTACTGTCCATTAATAACTGCAGCTCTGTGCGCGCACAGTGCGCGCAAAAGTATTCACTGTTAAGACAATAGATACAAAATTGTTGCGCACATTAATTAATATTAAAGAAAAAAAAATATGATGCTTTGTGCGCATTTTTTGTTTCAATTAACTTAAATTACATTAATTAACATGCAACATAGTTGTGCGCACATTTATTAATATTACTGATTATCCTTTTTAACAAATTTTATTGTTAATATTAACTGTGCGAGCACGGGTTATTAATGGACAGTACTGTATGTCAGGATGCATTCTGAATTCTAATAAATTTCTTAGCATGCAGGAATTTCAATTCAGTCTTTTGTCTAGAACCTTCGACTACTGCTAGTCATCAGTATCCTATCAACTCCAGTTACCTCTCTCCTCTCCTTAAACGGACCTGTTACTGTCTAAACTTATTTAAATGTAAAGATGTTTAATTAGTATTTTTCTTTGGTGAATTTGGACACAGGCTGCATTAGCCTGATATCATGGGTCTTCAGCGGGTATCCACTCAGAACACGTTTCGGAGCCTTCACCCGTACGTGTTTCTCTGAGTGGCGGCTCCTTGCCTAAGCTACATATTCAGCGAAGGCAACCTACTAAATAAGAATGAATGAGATAGTTGATAATCAGCTATCCAGATAAGTAGCCTATATCCTTACTCATAAATGCAAGGCTAATATAATTATCTAAAATTTGGTCTGTTAAAGTTTATCATTTCTTAACATTAAACTTATAAACAATAAAATTTAGAGTAGTACTATGATAGCCCAACCTAAAACCAAATTTAGACTTACCCTGTACTGTGATTAGCTAAACTAACTGGAAAGCCTGCCAAACTAGTCTTATAACTTCCAGTGAAGTGCACCTGTTCTATATATTTAGTATCAGTAATTATAAAATAAACAGTTAAGCTTTAAATTTTGTCAAAACTTTGAGATGCCTACTTTCAATGAAACCATTACACAATGAACATCCTGTACCAGAAAATTGTAAAACAAACACTGCTAACCCAACTGTGAAAGGCCCTAAACCACCAAAGCTCTGTGCTGCCAAATGAGTAAATTTGTGACATTGAGTAAATGAACTTAAGGGCTTGACAGAAGTTTATAAAACCTATGTACATGCATACACAGTTTAAGTCAAATGAAAACCTTTGTTGTAATTTATCAAATTTACACCTTGGCATGAAAGAAGGGAATAAAATTCATGTAAAAGTAGTATAAAATAAAAAAATATAGTTCTACTCGTCTTTCCCAGAAACAAATTTCAAAAACAATAGGGCAAACATGTAACAGTCGTCGGCCGCTGCTTGCTACCTGTAGCCACAGGGGTAGCTGCTTGCTACCTCTAGGGTTTACATGACAGCAAAACATCAAGTCTAAAACCTTTGAAATTATTGAAGCCAAATTTGCGAACAATTTCAGGATATTTATAACAAATTTTGTAGAAATATTTAATCAAACGTTCCTCTTTGTAGCCTCTTGACTCAAGTTTATTGTAAATAAATTTTGTCCTGGATGCGAAGTCTTCAAATTTAGTACAAATTCGGCCGAATCTTAAAATTTGTGACAAAAATGTATTATACCCAATAGATTCTGAAATATTACTGTCAGGAAAAGGATAGTTTACTACGTCGAAATTAAAATCATCAATTTTGTGGTAGACCTTAACATGAAAAATGAAAAATCCATGGAATCATATAATTGTGTCAGTGTGATTTCATTTTTAGAGAATTTTCCAAACGCGGATATATATTTTTCCCTTTTTCTTCTTCGTTGAGCAAGCCATCTCTCAAATCACCGGCCATATAATTTAATATCAAATTTCGTTTGCAATGGATTTTATACTTCGAATAAAACCAAAATAAATCCTTTCACACATCGTTAAAAACTACTGTTAAACAACATTTTCACACATGAGAATTCATAAAAATAAAACTGAATTTCTGAGACTGACAATCTTTATCCTGTGTTTGATTTCATTTTAAAGACAAGTCTTTATTTCCTTCAATCAAAGGGCCAGCAGAAAAACGAAGTCCACTTTGTATACTAGGCCTGAGCTTAGCCCACCACAAATTTTGCATTCATGTGGTGTGGTGAATGCATATGTCGCGTGTTGTAAATCAAACATGGTCAGGAGTATGATAATTTTCAACAAAATTGATAGAATAAAAATATATATCTAGAATGTGAATAGCACCATTCGATTCAATTACGAATATATAACTGCTGCAGCGAGTTTAATTTGCGGTCAATACATAGACTACATAGCTGCATTTGCGAAGATGGAATGAGAAGCCATTGGACACACTTTTTATTATTATTTATTTTTTTGGGGGGGGGGGGGGAGCGTACGCCGGGTGCGCCCTATGGTGGACACGCCACTGCTAATGTCAGCGTGTGTCAGCTAGGGCCTGGTCTGGTCGCACACATGAAATTTGTTAGCTTTGGTTCAGTTAGAAGTTCAGGCTAAGTGACAGTGATTGTAACGTTACAGCACTCATCAGGGGTTCAAATTGGCCTTGAAATTAGCCCCTGCCACAACTGGCACAAGCCAGAAAATAAGAAATGCTGGTCAATTAATTTTGCTCTTGGAAGTTGGCAGCTGGGACTGGGTATTTTAACTTAGGCCCCCTAACCAAAGATTCTCAAAAGAAATGAAGTGGACCCTCGATATCCAATTCAGTCCTTTTGCCAACTATCCATCATCATTGGGGACAATCCCTGAAATTATCTGAAAATTTTACCAATATCTGATAATTAACTAAACAATTTACGGTGTGTCCCTCATAAAAAAATGGAGTAGTTATTTCTTCTATATTCTTTGTTAATTATTTTGTGTCCCACTGTCCCTGATGGCCTTAACCACTTGTCCCTGAAATGGCATTCTAATA
This sequence comes from Hermodice carunculata, assembly GCA_964020975.1. NCBI lineage: Eukaryota > Metazoa > Annelida > Polychaeta > Eunicida > Amphinomidae > Hermodice > Hermodice carunculata. The sequence goes on along the minus strand of CAXHWN010002459.1, from coordinate 716,633 downwards.
GGGCTGAGCAACTCGTATGTCACACATGCTCATTAATATTATACTAGCAGGTAACAAACGTTGAATGTGCTTGTTGACTGATGTGCCACTGTGTGATCACTAATCGTGGACACAGCAGACTGCACCTGCCACGCCTGTTTGTTACAATTGAAGCAAGGTCAAGTTCCTAAATATAACTGTGTGGCGCAGCCTTATTCTATATATTGCTTGTTGCCAATGTTGGCATATCTGACTTTTGTTTTGGCCCCTTGAAAAAAATCTAACGGAAATACTGAATATATAAATACAATACTGACGGACGGGACATTTATTTTTATGAATATCAAGACTGCACAGATGTCTCTGTAGAAACACAGATTTACCAGACTGTATGGAGGTCTCTCACGGAAGTGAACTAGGGCCAGGGGGGCTATACAGGGCCTACGTGTCAGACATCACGGGCATGACATGATGTACACTGTAACACAAACAGCCACTGCAAAGTTAGGGGAATCTACATCTTAATCGTAGGCCTAATATTTTTGAACGCCAACACTTCGATTTATCCACGGTAAAACACTTACGGCGGTAATTTCGTCGCACCGGGATTCAGCTTCAGCGACCAAAACCAAACCAGGGACGTGTCATCAGTGGTAAATAGAACACGTGTCAGTTTGATGCCTGATCTGTGATGTACATGTACGATACAACCCACGTCATCATTGAATAGCGCGCGAGCGTTTGCGCATGCACACTAGACACTTGACCTTTCCAAATTATCCTGTCCCAATGGTAAATTTATGGGTCAGCAAACAGTGGCGACATCTTCGAGCAATATGTGACACTAATTAGCCCTGTGGGATTTTTAGGGTTTAAATTTCATGCAATCGAACTGTGAGTATGAGAGAAAGAATTTTAGCGTACCGTAATTATGGGATGATATTATCATCCCAGAACGTACTTTATCATCCCACTTCGTGGGTCCTGAACACACAAATCTTCCCACAAGTCCGGTTACATGATACTATATATATATATATACATATATATATATATGTTAGACAGTGACAGGTTAGCTTATGAAGAGTAAAAAGTTCGGACGGCAGAATAGGGTAATGACTACAAGGAAATGGTTCTGGTCAGAAAGACAAAAATACAAATTAGACTAAGTTTCAAAAACCTTTGCGACAGCTTAACAGGGCAGACTTTAACATTCACATTCTTTGCGGTAGCTTAACAAGAAACACCTAGGTTTTTCAAACCTTACAGCAGCTTTGCAGAAGGAGGTAAAGTGCATCTTAAAAGACACATTGTGAACCTGAGGCGATGTTGTTGTTAGCATATTACAATGTACACATATATACAGATATTACACATCTTGAATATACACATGATATTATTGCATTCCAGGTTTGGTGGTGAAACTTCTGTCAGATAAATAGATTTGTACTTAATTAGTTCTGTAGGCAGGTTACTGGACAAATTGCCAGACACGTTGATATATAGATGTACATTTATATTGGTGCGGTTTGAATAAATATTCAGTGGGTAATATTTACCTTCAATTAGTTTGTAATGTTCTTTATTGTATAGATATAGATATATACACAAATTTAAATAAAAACTGCATTGCTTACTATTCGGAAGTCCTTCCACGGTATTGCCTCGTCTGTAACACCATAATCAAATGTCAGCTGTTCGTATACCTCAATATTTCTTGCAGCGTACAGGGCGAGCCGAGGAGGCCCATCTGGAGTCACCTGTACTAACCTAAATGGTTTAAGATTTCCGTCTCGGCTGTGATTAATCAGTCTACCCTTGCCTGTTGCCCTTGTGCCATCTATGCCTATTGTTGCTTCTTTATTCCCATATGTGGCTACATACGTGTAATACCCCTCCCCATTCTCTTGATATATGTTTTCCCATTTTTTAATTTCTTCCTCCCTCCGCAATACACTCCCCCTGTATTCAATTACGAAATCCCCTTTCCGAATCGGTTGTGTGGTGTAAACACCCCTTCCCATACCCTCTGTTTCTTTCATAATCAACCCCTCCCTATCCCCATTTTCTAGTCCTCTTATCAATTTTTTCTATCGGCCTGTCTGAAAGAAAATAGAAACGTATTTACATGCAAATATATGTACTGGTGCTATATTACATATATATGTCAAATGTGACTGTGGACTTGCGATTGTCGTGCGTGAAACCAATTCATGCTGAGTGACTCATTGCAGCATGTGCTGCAGTTGAACAGAAACCGCAAACTGTGATGGACGGATTCCGCAAGGGTGGATTACTGTGGACAATAAATTGTGTGTTGGGTACGCCTGGTTATTTCTTAAGAATTAACAACCTGAACTCATTTCATGGGACAAATAAGTACATGGATTTATTCATTGTAAAGGACTCTTAAAATTAATGAAGAGATAGACAGGCAAGTGAAAAGCTCTTTTTTAATGCAATATTGAACTGTACATTGGACCGTAGATTTGTGGACACTTTTGACACACTGTAAACACAGTAACAACGTGAAATGGCAAAACGCAAACGCACGCAATCCTGACCGGGACATGCCATGGATGAACCATTCATTTCAATTAAAAATTGCAGTTTGCAATGTGTATATACTGTCTAAGTAGGAGTACAAGTAGGGGTGAAACAATACGCCTCAGTCACGATACAATACGCATCACGATATTTTACTATTCTATTCTGTCTGGAAGTGAGACATATTTATGACATCAAAAATTGCAATCTCATGTTGACTTGAAATGAAATAAAAATGTATCAACAAAGAACTTTGCCTTGGTTGTAACTTTTGAATAACTTTGTATTCAAACAATCAATCAATCATAAATGATTGTACAAATGTGATGTTGCACTGTGATAACAGTGACAATATGTCAGTCTTAGACCTAGTTCAAAATGACATAATGTCACTTGTTTATAGCCACTTTTCTGAATTTTGTCAATATTTAATTTTCCTCCTATATTTCATATAATGAATTAATCAACTGCCTGGAATTATACTTGCCGTCTCCTGGATTTTAAGTTTTGCAAGGTTGGCAACACTGGACTCTTGCGTTGTCAAATGGGTATCACTGGACTCTTGCGTTGTCAAATGGGTAAGAGTAAGCATGGAATGTTCACAGTGGCACTGTCCTGGGGTTCTCACTGTCACGGTTAAAAATTAGCAAAACAGTGTAAAACCAGTGATAAAATTGCATTCGTTCCTGACCTCTGTAGGCCATAGGACTGGATTGAACAATGCATGTTTCAATGTTTGGATTCAGAAAAATGCTTTCTTATTGGCTAAATGCGACAGCAATGCGGTTAATTTATGCCAAACATCGCTGTTTCCAAGGTTTGAAATATTTTTCAAACGGCTGTTTCTATTGGCTGATGATGACGTCGTCAGATCATCATATGATCTATTTGAATAATTAGCTCTGAAGATTAGACACGTTGACGACTAGGAACATGGAGATCGCTCAGACTTTCACTTTGTTCCCTGCACTTCCGCCCAAGTCTCAGCAACATACCGTTGGTAAAAGCATGGATGCTGGGCACAATAAAAGCAGGAAATTTGGCTCTTTTGATGTTGTTAAAGTGTAAAAACTTTGACATTTTTATAGCATTAGGACTCAGGTACTTCTTCTGAAGCTTTCTGTTACGATTGCAACGCATACGGTATGGAAGGATATTCACTGTACATTTGGTACCGATGAAGGTATAGTCGTGTGCCCGGACTACATTTGCACAGCGGAACGCCGCAAAGCATTGCCATAGGCTTTTTTTTCCAAACGTTATTCATTTTGCCTTCAATAAAACAACCCGCTAATTGTAAATAACTTGAAAAATGAGCAAATACTGAGATTTGAGGCTTTATAAATCAATCTAATGTGGCAACGAAGCCTTAAACTAAGGGTAAAAAATTTGTATCGTATCTTATCGTTTTTTGGTACGTTGTATCGAACCCGGTACCGTAAGCCCATTTGTATTGATGCATCGATGAATCGCTTCACCCCTAAGTACAAGTATCGCTTCCCAAGTCAAATTAAATGTTGTTCTATGAATAAATGGGTAAATTGAGAAAGCCGGTGCTTGTGTTGGTTACTAGTATTAGTACATGGCTGTAGAAGTATGCATGGTATGGTCGATCACCAGTGTGAATAGTATGGAATGCGTAAGGCCCCCTTTCATGGATGCACTTTTGTTTCTAGAGTCTTGGCTTTGGGCAAATGACCTCTCATATCTTTGCGGTATTTATAAATTCGCGGATTTCATCCAACCGCAAAAAATGCGAAAATAATAATACCACGAAAATAAAGCAATTTACAGTATGCTGCCTGTGAGGGACCCTGTGGATGGTCAGAACGCACAGACCACATTGGGCTGTTCTAAAGTTGTAGCAGTGACATGGTTGGATGGGTGCCACTCTTTACCAGCAAATGGGATTGCTGTAGAGTGGACTCTTTGGCAAAATGTATTGTGTTTATGATACAAATACAGCAAATATCCTAAAAAAATGCAAGCACTTTACATTTACTTGAATTCAACTAGGTTATATATTTTTGAGGGAATCCAAAGTGCATTTTTTATGCCAGCTTTTATTTTATATTATTTTTATTTGTAGCATGCTTGGTATGCTAATAAACAAAATCTAGATTGTTTTGCATGCTTTATTGTCTTGATTGCAATAAGGCTAGTGTTGTGACAATGCTTGTAAGCCTTGGTGCACTCCAAACTTGGAAGTAATGCGACAAAGAATGAACTAGAAAAGAACTGCTTCACAGCAAACCTGTCTGGGTGCCTTTAAAATGAAAACCGTTTGAAAATGATACACTTTACCATTGTTCAACATAACCTAAATTTTGTTTATTAGCATACCTTGCATAAATTAAAATGCTATAACTTTGGTTCTTGGTTCATTGGATGTGGCCATGTCAAAAACTTATAAACTTATAATTTTTTTAATGACACCACTATTTATAATAGTTTTGAAGCTTTAAGATCTTGATTTTGTGAATTTGCCTAGTTTGAATAAATTAAAAGCATACAACTCTGGTTCATGGTTTACAAGATGTTGTCATGTCACAAACCTGCAAATTGAAGTTGGAATGGTGTCTCTATGTATAACATTTTGAAGTTATTCAAGATTTAGGTTTTGTGTACTCACCTTATTTGCATAAATTAAAATCCTGCAGCTTTGGTTTATGGTTCATTGGATGCACCTCTATGTGTAACATTTTTTTAGCTATTCAAGAGTTAAATTTTGTGTATTCACCTAATTTGCATAAATTAAAATTCTACAACTTTAGTTCATGGTTCATGAGATGCGGCTATGTCATAAACCTACAAGTTGAATTTGGAATGACGACTCTATCTCTAATAGTTTTGCAGCTATTCAAGATTTATATTTTGCATATTCACCTACATGTAACTTGCATAAATAAAAATCCTACAACTTTGGTTCATTGGATGCGGCTATGCAACAAACCTACAAATTGAAGTTGGAATGGCATTTCTATCTATATTAGTTTTTTTGGAGATATTCAATTTTTAACATTTTGAAATGCCCATAATTAGCATAATTTTACAACTTTCAGTTACTGTTTGCTATATTGGCAAGTGGCACAAACCTATACATGCTCATTGATTTTTTTGTATATCTACGGTAGTTTGGAAGAAAGAAAGAAAGAAAGAAAGAAAGAATTCCTAGAAAAACAGAAAAGTGTGTGTTGACACACGCACTTTAACAACAAAAAAAAAAGAGGAAAGAAAGAAAGAAAGAATTCCTAGAGAAACAATATGTCTGTGTTGGTACAGAGACATAGACAGAGAGAAGGGAAAGAATTCTTAGAAAAACAATATGTCTGTATTGGCACACAGACAATATTAAGAACTAGAAAAGGAGCGAACAAAGCAAATCTGTCTGTGTGCCTTCAAAAGTTGTAAATATTAAATGCTACAACCTTTACCCTTTGGTACTTTTCATCACATTAAGCTTATGGCTGGATGCAACTTTCAAAGTCCAAATGACCTTGACATTTGACCCTTACAGGTGACATGTAAATTGCACAATGTTACAATACCCACAATTTAAGCCCAACATGATCCAAATCCGATCAAAATTGACCAAGTTATGGCAAGATGAAACATTCAAAGGGCCAAATGACCTTGACCTGTGCCCATTTTGAGGTTACATGGTCTTATAAAAACGCACAGTGTTGAAATACCTACAATTTGAGTCCAACATGATTAGAATAAGATGGAAATTGGCCAGGTTATGACTAGATGAAAATTTCAAAGGTCCAAATGACCTTGACCTTTAGAGGTCACACTATTTATAAAAATGTGTGGTGTTAGAGTTGCAACAATTTGAGCCCAACATGATCAAAATTGGATAAAAATTGACCAAGTTGTGGCTAGAAGAACGCCACCACCGAGAGTGGCCTTTGACCTTGAAATGACCTTTGACCTTGAGATGGCATCTGCCTGAAGTGAACCTTGACCTCAAAAATGACATTTTGGCTTAAAATTGACCTTTGACCTTGACATGACCTTGACATTTGAGATGACCTTTACCTTGCTATGATCGAACTCCTATACACTTGGAACCACATCTACTAAAGAATATAAGATTTTGAAGATTCAAAACTTTAGTTAGGCCGCATTTGCATTATTTTGAAAAGTATGACCTCTCATTATAAAAAGGCCAGACTTTATCCATAGAAGTATAATTGTGCCAAGTTTGGAGTTTCTATGTGTAATACTATTCAAATGAAATGTCGGACAAATTTGCCTGTAAAGAAAGAAAGAAAGAAAATAGAAAAGAAGATTTGCTTCAAAGCAAATCTGTGTGCCTTCAAATTAGACAGTGTGATTACCATATCCAAACCGTAGCCCTAACGAAACAAATCCAAGTCAATTCCGACCAAAGGCAATGTTCCTTGGTATGTATAGCTGAAACATATAAATTTATAGTTCGTATTTACCCAAAAGAGACCAAAACGTAAGTGCAAAGGTCCATGGGGGGGGGGGGGGGAAACCTTATCTAGTTTTCACATGACAGAATGCAAAAAGTTTTGTTTGAAATTATAGGCCTATTTCAGTAAATTGGCTTGAACAGTTGTATCATTCATGCACATACAGGATCATACAATTTATGAAAAGGGACCAAAATTTGCATCACATCAGAGAATTTGTAAGCGGAGGTTCTTAACTTGTTGAAAATGTCTATAAAATTCAGTATTTAAAAAGGTACTACTTGCAACCACCATCTCAACAATGATCATCATCCATATAAGTCCACAAAGTGACACCAACACCAACATCAATCCATCAGAAAAGCCCTCTAGGCCTAAAATGACCATCAATAAGAATCTAAACAACATGATTATATAATTCGATGTGTTTTAGGCATGTAGTTTAAGACATGATGTTGTTTTAAAGGAGATAAACTAAGAGTATTTCAAAAAGAAAAGCGTTTGAATTTCCAAATATAATAAGTACATTGGTTCAAATGTTAAACATCAGCCAGAAGCAAGTGACATTAGGCCTCAAATCATTAAAACGTAGTCAAAAATGCATTACAATAGTCAAAATTTGTAAGGATTGCAGTCACATTTCAAGTTGGTTTCCAGAAGTATTTTTGAAAGGACATTTAAATGTTCAAGATTGAAATATTCCTAAAGGTAACTGTAAGTATAACTGTTTTCCTGTAACAGTTTTAATTTTTTTCATTTATAATAAGACGTAGTTCAACTTGTCAGTCAGTTGATTTAGATATTAATTATTTATACAAAAGAGAGACAGAGAAAGAGTACATTAAACACTTTGAGCCAACCTGACATGACCTTCATAATAACAAACTATATTCATCAGACAATTATAAAAAACAACATCAGTTTCACTACACTTGGAACACTTACTGCACTGCAATATGTGCAGAAAATGCCTGAATGTTCAAATTGTTACCAAATATATAAGGGTTCCATGAAAAGAGAAGTGGATAACAGTTTTCAATGATAGTGATGAGACCAAACCAAATACCAGGTTAACCTTGTCAGATTCAGGATCATTTACGAAATAGTAAGACATGCTAGTGTTCGTCGTCAGAAGGATCCATGACCAACAGTAATGAGATTTAAACGAATGAGAGTATCTTCTACCTGACTTGGAACAGGTTACCAACAAATTGGCAGTGGGTTAAACCAGTTTTACGGGATCCCAATCCTCCCACTTTGGAAAACACTCACATTCATTTAAAGTAGGCCTAAAACAAATTTAGCCCTTAATGTTAATGTACAGTTATAAAAGGTAATTACCTGACCATAGTTCACAGACATTATCCAAACAATGACAGGACAATTAATAGTACAGAAACACATGATCCATATACATTAATTCCAAACCCAACAATGACGGCAAAGAGATTTCAGACTTGCCAAAGCATCAACATTTCTTTTCCAATACCAATGTGAAGAAACAAATTTCATTCCTGACTTGAGACAGGCAGTCACCCATAAAAGGCAATTGGTGGTTTTAAACCAATCCTCTCAACCTTAGAAATATTCATCATTAACTGCAAACACTAGTTCCCTTTCCAAAATGTATAGGCCTAACCACCCAAAACACAAATTACATTTATTTTGCCAAAAATAAAAAGAGACTTGTTAGGCCTATCACCTTTTAGTTCTCCCGACTTGTCAGTCAGCTAAGTTTAAAGTAAAAGCGTAAAGTAGGCCTACATCGTTTTTGAGATATTTATGAATCTGGAACATTATAAGAATTTTAAGTCAGACTACTATATTTACATTAGAATTGCGAGACATGTCAAAATTTGAATTTAAACACCAAAAAAAGTTTCCACGTGAACACAGGATAACTAAATTTGATACTAATATTATATTTATTATGAAACATGGTTAAGTTCTTCCATGTTCCATTCTCACTATAAAAAACAGCACAATAGGCCTAAAATTTGTTACAAAAATATTACTCACATCAGCTGAGTAAGTATTCCTTACATTTTGTCACTATATTCAAAAGGATGAGAAAATAGAAGGCCTGTATTGTTCAACATGATGCCTGAGAACTTAAATTGTCCTTATTTAATTTTATATTTGTTGTAATTATAATATTAAATGGCACAACTTTTATATAATATTAAATGGTACAACTTTTATCCTTTGGTACTTCACATCACATTAAGGCTATGGCTGGATGCAAATTTCAAAGTCCAAATGACCTTGACCTTTGACCTTAACAGGTCATATGTAAAGTGCACAAAACCCACAATTTAAGCCCAACATCAACCATATCAGATTAAAATTGACCAAGTTATGACAAGCTGAAACTTTCAAAGGGCCAAATGACCTTGACTTTTTGAGGTGACATGTTCTTATAAAAACGTACAGTGTTGCAATACCTACAATTTAAGTCCAACATGATTAGAATCGGATGGAAATTGGCCAGGTTTTGACTGGATGAAACTTTCAAAGGTCCAAATGATCTGACATTTGACCATTAGAGGTTATAAGTAAGTTTCAAAAATGTGCAGTGTACAATAGCTACAGTTTGAGCCCAACATGATCAAAATTGGATAAAAATTGACAAAGTTATGGCTAGCCACCACCGAAAATGACCTCTGACCTTGAAATGACGTTTCACCTTGAGATGACCTCTACCTGAAGTGAACCTTGACCTCAAAAATGACAGTTTGGCTTAAAATTGACCTTTCACCTTGACATTTGAGATGACCTTTGAGATGACCTTTACCTTGCCATGATCGAACTCCTATACACTCGGAACCACATCTACTATAGTACATAAGATTTAAAATTCTAATTAGCCCTTATTTGCATAATTTTGAAAAGCATGACCTTTCATTATAAACAGGCCAAACTTCATCTATAGAAGTATAATTGTGGCAAGTTTGGAGTTTCTACGTGTAATATTTTTCAAATGAAATGTTGGACACATTTACCTGGAGAGAGAGAGAGAGAGAGAGAGAGAGAGAGAGAGAGAGAGAGAGAGAGAGAGAGAGAGAGAGAGAGAGAGAGAGAGAGAGAGAGAGAGAGAGAGAGAGAGAGAGAGAGAGAGAGAGAGAGAGAGAGAGAGAGAGAGAGAGAGAGAGAGAGAGAGAGAGAGAGAGAGAGAGAGAGAGAGAGAGAGAGAGAGAGAGAGCCTATCTTGCTCTGCATATAATTACGGTTTCGAGATATATGCAAGATTTGATATTTTGAATGCCCCCAATTTTCACAATTCTGAACACCTGGATATTCCATATAATATGGCAAATTTTGCATGCCATGCATCGAGATAAACCCTGCCAAATTTTAAGTTTTATGGTGGTTTATGATCAAAGTGTCCAATTTCTTTGGAAAAAAAATTATCAAAATGGTAATACAGTTTTAAAGCCTTCCTCCATCAACAAAATGCTCATATTTCAAATCTAACCTGTCACAGGAAAGTGATCACTTCAGAACCATAAAATGTAGAAGAGCCCCCGCCCCCTTTTGTACATGTATCAAATGAAGAGCAAACAAAACTTTTAGAATTTAAATCAATCGTGATTAGAGACATTTGAATAAATCAAATATTGAATATCTTCAATACTGTTACAGGTAGAGGTGAAACTGCAACTTCCAGCTTGGATTGTATACGCATCCTAGGAACCAACAAGAGGCCCATTGGCTGCTCTGCTGGTGCCATGGCTATATTACACCTTCATCCTCATTTCGAAGTTGTGAGTCCTCAAGGGGCTTCAGAACTTTAGAAAATGCAAAGGTCAATTGTACAGGTGGCTTTTGATTGGCATGGTGTTATTGGAAGGTTTATCACATTATAATATATTTGTAATTAATATAAGCAGACAAAAGGAACAATCAGATAATACACGTATATATATCATTTTATTTAATAGAAAATTTAGGTGAATATTTATGGACGTTTTAATCTTTTTTTGTAATTCGTTTGTGGTATATCTGTATTCTGTGGGGTTGTATCCATCAGTGACCTTTAGAAAAGTAGGTTAAAGGTCATTTATCGATTATAAAATCAATACTCATATAAAATGCATATTTTGTATCAATTTAGTAACCCTGGATCACTTGCATTGACATTTTGTACTTCTAATTATCAATGACATATTGCACAAGAGGGATTTATATAGGGCTCAGACCTGTTTCCCAATTGTGTTTTTATAAAATATGTTTAAACCAATGACATATGTAATTTGCATTTTGACCAAAAACTGGATCAAGGACACACAAATTTTCACAAAAGTTGATTACTGACCTAAAACATAGTTGGTGTAAGTTTCAAAGTTCCGTTTTAATTTATGATCATAATACTGAATTTAATGTTTTTGTACACCTTTGATGTTAGTTCCCTGATTAAAGATAAAATGGCCATCACAAGAATATCATCTCCTGAAATTTATTCGATTAGTGACCTTAAAAAGAAGGCTAAGGTCACCCATATTATGCAATATTGTATTTTCAGACATAAAACACATATGCTGTGACATTTGATTAAGTTAGCTTGATTATTGCTCATGATAGCTCTGAACACATATTGGCTCATAATTTCTGTTCAACTGTACCTAGCGCCACCATTACTTTTGGATTCCACATATTAGCCTCCCAAATGTTTCCACAAAATTTCATAAAAATCCATGACAAATAAGGGAAATTGAATGTTTTCAATTTTTTTCACTTTTCGGCCTGTGTATTACGTAATCCAGTAGGTGGCACCATCAATAATGAAAAGAACCTAGACTTTCATTCATAGAACATGTCCAAAAAATTTCAAGAGACTAACTTCAAAATTGTTGATGCTATCTTGTTGAGAAGCAAATTGTTTACAGATGGACGGGAATGACGGCCAGCCAGAAATGAGTGATTGCATAAGCTCTGCAATCTTTGGTCAGCAGAGCTAAAAATACCGTTCAAAGAACGCGGTACTCTTCGGCCGCCTTCAATCTCTTTTGCTGTAAGTGAATAGGGATAGTGTCCCATAGTATCAGGTGTAGTTACCTACACAAATACTACTATTGTACACTTGACCTTTGACCTCAAAACATTAGGTCAAATGTAGAGGTATAATCTTAAATTTCAATAGCCTTCTAGATCACCCTACGTTGCTTCTTTTGTTTTAAGATTTAGGTTTCTAGATGCACAATGTCATCCAACAAACTTGTGACCAGTGTGTTACCTTGAAAATTAGGTCAAGGTCAATTATGCTTGCAGTGGTGTACTATCATATGCAATTTGAAAGTCCTGTCTCAACTATGCTTGCATACAAAGTAGGCCATATAGGAGTGCACTATCATGTGCAATTTGAAAGTCCTGTCTAAAACATTTATGATGTTACAGTGGTAAACAAATTTCAATGAATACGTCAATGTGACCCAGATACTTTACCCAGTGACCTACTTTTGATTCACGACACATTCTTTGGTTGTGATACTTGCGTGTATAAAATTTCCTTACTTATATCAATAACACCATTGTGTACTTGACCTTTGACCTCAAAAATTAGGTCAAATATAGAACTATGACCTCTCTTTTCAACAGCCTTCTAGATCACTCTATGAATCTTCTTGTGTGTAGGATTTAGATTGCTAGATGGAGGTTTTCAATAGTTAGAGCGGTAAGGTTGCTTAGCAAATGGGCCACTGTGTGACCTTAAGAATTACGTCAAGGTCAGCTATGCTTGCACACAAAGTAGGCCATATAGGAGTGTAATACCATGTGCAATTTGAAACTGTCTCAAAAATTTCTGAAGTTATGGTGGTAAACCCACGGGACGGATGGACAGACGGACGGACATCTCCACTATGATACACGTATGTAGAAAAACATGACCCATATTCATAAATATCAAACCCAAAAATGACAGCAAAGAGACTCCAGAGTTACCAAAGCATCAGCATTCATCTCCCAATACCAACGTGAAGAAACAAATTTCACTCCTGACTTGAGACAGGCAGTCACCCACAAAAGGCAGCTGGTGGCTCAAACCGTGCTCTCAACCCTTCAAACACTCTTCATTAAATACAGACTATACTGTTTCCAATATGTACAGGCCCAACCACCCAAAATCCAAATTTTTACCACTTCTGCAAAAGATTTTTGCAAATTTTGAAAGCACACAGATAAATTTGCTGCCTGAGTAGCAGACTCCTAGACTGGGTAAAATTGCTTATGTTGGCACTTGTCAAACAACTGCTATGCCCAAGAAGTAATACATAGTCCAGGCTGAGAAGCAATTTTTTTTCCTAGTTTACATCTGTGCATAAACTGAGTTTCCCCAGCGAACTGTAACTGACCCATGGTTTCCTATATCTGTGTTCCTTGACCAGGGCTCCAGCTGATTTAACGGTGATAAATCTAAGATTTACATAAATGCTATGGCCTTGTTTGAACATTGAATTCATAATGAATACTGTCGATTTTCAAAAAAAAAATTAAATGTTTACGTAAAGAAGGTCATGTTGATGGACTGACACACACATTCAGTATGGCAAAAATTAGTTGGAAGTTTGGGGGGGGGGGGGGTGCACTTAAAGAAACAAGTGGAGGAAAAAAGAATTAGATTTTACATTTGTTATTTATTGACATTTATCACACATGATGTGTAACTACATGTAGTTAAGAATTGTCCCTATGCAAACAAGCACATGCTTTGTGGGCAGACATATCTGGCATGTCACTGTTCCACCAGAAAGAGGGGGAACAGGTATTTCTGTAATGGCCTACTAGGGGCATTTTATTTTGCAAGCCAGCATACTGGAAGGCCTCATATTCTCCTTACTTTGCACTATCCATCATTTTAGAATATCTGTTTTTCTTTAATATGTAATGGAAGAATATTATATTCTGTATCAGTACACTGAGATCCTCCTTAACCCCCTTTGTCAGTGAGCATAAGCTGTTTGTTTGGACTGACCTGGAGGAAAGGATTGGTCTGGCCGAGCAGCCTGAGTGTACAGTTGTATGTGTAGGTCAACATGTGCATGTCCTTAGCCAGGGTGAGAAAACCTGATCTTAACCCATTGTGTTGTGTCCATCACATTTTATCCTACTGGTACCAATTAAATACCCATAATCCTAATTGATCAGTAAACCACAAAAAGCCACTGGGGATTTGTCAAGAATCAGCCTTGAACTAGCATATGGGATGCGTCCAATCAGACTTGAAATAACCCCTATTGGTTTTATACAATAAAGTGGTCCCTGTCACCAGAGACCACCTCTACAGCGGCAAAAAATGGTCTTATGAGACAGATGGTCTTCCATGACAGGTAAATTAACTTGGGAAGTATAGGACTTGGGAATCTGAAAAGGGGTCTCCCACGACAGGGGTCTCTCATAACAAGGACTACTGTATTCCCATAAGGGGCATTCACGATTGTTATCATTTTTATGAGTGGGCATGGATGTTAACTTTCTGGAAAAAAACCCAGGAGATTTGTACAGAGCGAAGAGTGTAAAAAGGAGATATGTGGGTACAGGAAGAGGACACCCCCCCCCCTCGTTCCAAAGAAAATGTTTGAAAAATTGGACCTCAAATGATGCAATCAAGTGGGACCCGCCAGTATCAAAACTATGAATTTTACACTGAAAATCCTGCATTCCCAATTCTTTTTCAATACATTTTTAATGTAGATTTTGGACTTTGTTTTGTAAAATTATGGTGTTTAACCATAGATCCTATAGTGTTTAACTACAGATATTTTCAAGGTCACTAGGTGTTATATTGGTGTTGAGAGGGTCTTAAGAGCATTGCCTGTTATATTTTGATTGTCATGTGACATTCAGGCACATATCATACTTTGCAATATGGAATGCATTAAATTGAGCATGTTTTTTTAGCTTCGATAATGCAAGAATGCCCATCATTATCAATCATCGCTCGTTGTGTTTGATGTCTACTGGTATGTAATCAATCAAAAGACTTAACAGTTCAATAATTTGTGTTCTCCCTCTACATTATACATACATGTATTCGTTAAACATATTAACAGATAGATAAATGCCCAAGTTCACGGTATGATGTGAATGCGACTTGTTATATCAGGAGAATTATAGGTTTATTTTCATGAAATCTCATTATTTTACATTATGGAAGATACAAGCTGAACTTCACAAACTTGATTAACCTTTCAAATATCAGACTCATTAAGTTTAAAAGGAACACACCAAATTTTTTGCTTATTTTGTTTGTGCCAAAGTGGCAATGACTACTGTAAATTGTTTTAATTTCACTGTACTCTTATTTTCGCCTTTTTAGCTGATGGCTCAAAACCATGAAAATAAAGCACAGTGAAACAGTATATTAACATTGTTTGAATAGGAATTCTTTGCAAAATAATGAAATTAAAACTACAGTGATATGTCAACAATACAAATTGGAAAGAACATGAAAATTTTTCAATACATTTTAATGTAGATTTTGGACTTTGTTTTGTAAAATTATGGTGTTTAACCATAGATCCTATAGTGTTTAACTACAGATACTTTCAAGGTCACTAGGTGTTATATTGGTGTTGAGAGGGTCTTAAGAGCATTGCCTGTTATATTTTGATTGTCATGTGACATTCAGGCACATATCATACTTTGCAATATGGAATGCATTAAATTGAGCATGTTTTTTTTAGCTTCGATAATGCAAGAATGCCCATCATTATCAATCATCGCTCGTTGTGTTTGATGTCTACTGGTATGTAATCAATCAAAAGACTTAACAGTTCAATAATTTGTGTTCTCCCTCTACATTATACATACATGTATTCGTTAAACATATTAACAGATAGATAAATGCCCAAGTTCACGGTATGATGTGAATGCGACTTGTTATATCAGGAGAATTGTAGGTTTATTTTCATGAAATCTCATTATTTTACATTATGGAAGATACAAGCTGAACTTCACAAACTTGATTAACCTTTCAAATATCAGACTCATTAAGTTTAAAAGGAACACACCAAATTTTTTGCTTATTTTGTTTGTGCCAAAGTGGCAATGACTACTGTAAATTGTTTTAATTTCACTGTACTCTTATTTTCGCCTTTTTAGCTGATGGCTCAAAACCATGAAAATAAAGCACAGTGAAACAGTATATTAACATTGTTTGAATAGGAATTCTTTGCAAAATAATGAAATTAAAACTACAGTGATATGTCAACAATACAAATTGGAAAGAACATGAAAATTTTAATGAATGAAAATAGAGCAATTTACAGTATTTCAAACTTATTTCCAAGCATGTAACTTCTGAAAAAAAGCAATACTAGCCGACATCCAGCGTATCCAAAGATATTTGACTTGGAAAGTTAATTGCCTCTTAATTATGCATACAAATTGTATGAAAGTTTTCAATATTCGAATGTCTAATATTAATATGAAAATTTATAAAATACATTAAAGTTGTTCACATACACAGAAATCGTTTATATTTAACTTTAACATTGAAAAGGGTTTGTATGGTGAAATTCCCCTAAGGTGTCCATGAGATACCTTCATCACTAATGGATACTTCAATAGCAAAGAAAGGAAAGCTGGAACATAATTACACAAGAACCAATGAATCGCAAGAGGAATGGGGTGAAATATATAAAGAGATGTCAATAATTTGGTCCCAAGTCATCCATATAGATATGAAATGATTTTGCATTGGATAGATAGAAATTGTCCTGAGGTGTCCATATTCGTCATTTCAGCATTTGAGCAATTTTGGCCCTAATTAGACGTACAAACCATGTGAACGTTTTCAATATTCCAATGTCTAATAATAATCTGAACATGTATCAATACATTCAAGTTTTTTTACATGCAAGGAAATCGTTTATATAAACTTTAACATTGAAACCATTTGTGTTGTGCAATTGTCCTCAGGTGTCCATAAGATACGTTCATCACAAATCAATACTTCAATAGCAAAGAGAGGAGAGCAGGAACATAATTACACCAGACTCAATAAATAACGAGAGTAATAGAGTGAAATATAAGCAGACATATCATTAAATTACTTCCAAGTCTAGAATACAAATAGGAAATGATTTTTACATTGGATAGATTGAAATTGTCCTCAGCTGTCTATTTGATTCATTGCGGCATTTGCACAATCTCTGGCTCCTAATAAGACATACAAACCAGAAAAACGTTTTCAATATTACAACGTAAAATACTAATCTGAACATTTATAAAATACATTATAGTTTTTCACATGCATGAAAATTGTTTATATAAACTTTAACATTGAAAGGGGTTTGTATGGTGAAATTGTCCAGAGGTATCCATAAGATACCCTAATCAGCAATCGATACTTTAATAATAAAGAGAGGAGACCTGGAACGTAATTACACAAGAATCAATAAATCACCATTAGAATAGGGTAAATTATCAACAGAGATGTCATTATATTGGTTCCAAGTCAAGAATTCAAATAGGAAATGATTTTGTATTGGATATTGTCCTGAGGTGTCCATATTGGTCATTTCGGCATTTTGACAATCTATGGCCCCAATGAGACGTGCAAACCATATGAAAGTTTTCAATATTCCAATGTCTAATAATAATCTGAACATTTAAATAATACATTAAAAGTTGTTCACATGCAGGGCAATCGTTTATGTACACTTTAACATTGAAAAGAGTTGTATGGTGCAATTGTCCTGAGATGTTCATGAGATACATTCATCAGAAATCGGTAGTTCAATAGCAAAGAGAGAAGAGCTGCAACATAATTACACAAGGTTTAATAAATCACGAGAGTAATAGAGTGAAATATAAACTGACATGTCATTAAATTAGTTCCAAGTCAGGAATACAAATAGGAAATGATTTTGCATCGGATAGATTGAGATTGTCCTGAGGTGTCCATATGGGTCATTTCTGCATTTGGGCAATCATCGGCCCTAATTAGACATGCAAACCATATGAAAGGTACTGGTTTAAATATTCCAATGTCTAATACTAACCTGAACATATATAAAGTTTATAAAAGTTTTATACATTCAAGAAAATCGTTTCTATAAACTTTAGCATTGAAAAGGGTTTGTATAGTGAAATTATCCCGAGGTATCCATAAGATGCTGTCAAGACCAGTCGATATTTAAATAGCAAAGAGAGGAGTGCTCCAAAATATTTACACAAGAATCAATAAATCATGACAGGAGTAGGATACAAAATCAAATTGTCATTAAATTGGTTGCAAGTCAAGAATTCAAATAGCAAATGATTTTGTATTGGATATATTGAAATTGACCCGAGGTGTCCACATTGATCATTTCGGCATTTGGACAATCTTTGGCCCTAATTAGACATACAAAAAGTGTGAAAGTTTTCAATATTCCAATGTCTAATACCAATCTGAACATTTATAAAATACATTAAGTTTTCCACATGCAGGGCAATCGTCTATATAAACTTCAACATTGAAAAGGGTTGTATGGTGAAATTGTCCTGAGGTGTCCATAAGATACCTTCATCAGAAATCAATACTTCAAAGCAAAGAGGGAAGAGCTGGAATATAATCGCACAAGACTCAATCAATCACGAGAAATAAAAACAGAGATGTGATTACATTAGTCCCATCTGGGTAGATTGAAGTTGTCCTGAGGTGTCCATATGGGTCATTTCGGCATTTGGGTTTCGGAGAAGAAATTTTTTTAAGATTTTGCCAAAAAATTAACAAAAATATCCATAAAAAAAAACTAAAATCACTGGACCGTGACCATTTGAACAAACTTGGGAGAGACCTACCAAAGGTACATCCCAACTAAGTTTGAAGTGAATCTGGCCAGTGGTTTTGGAGTAGTCCATATATATAAATTGTGGACGACGGACGGACGTCTCTGGTATGATACACTTATGTGGAAAAACATGACCCATATTCATAAATATCGAACCCAACAATGACAGCAAAGAGATTCCAGAGCTAGCAAAGCATCGACATTCATCTTCCAATACAAATGTAAAGAAACAAATTTCACTCCTGACAAGAGACAGGCAGTCACCCACAAAAGACAACTAACTGGTGGTTTTTAACTGGTCCTCGCAACCTTTGAAATATTCTTCATTAAATACAGACTTCAGTGTTTCCAATATGTACAGGCATAACCACTCAAAATTCAAATTTTTTACTTTTGCAAAAGATAAAGGAGAATTGGTAGGCCTATCACTATTTTTGTTCCTCTGGCTAGTTCGTCTGCTGAGTTTATAGCAAACGTAGAAAGTAGGCCTATATCAATTTGGTGATATCTATGAATCTGGAATATTATCTAATTAATAAGTTAAGTGATTGAATCACTCTTATAGAGTACCAGATGCAAGGAGTAAACTTCTACAAGTCCCTCACTAAGCAATTGAAGTTCTACAGACGGATGTCGCTACTATGATACACTTATGTAGAAAAACATGACCCATATTTATAAATATCAAACACAACAATGACAGCAAAGAGATTCCAGAGTTAGCAAAGGTAACGGACTACGGATGCCTAACCATCACATAAGCTCAGCCGACTGACAAGTCAGCTGAGCTAAAAATGGGATGAAGTACAAATGTTTAAAGGATAAAGTCATGTTGTGTAATTGTTGCAGAGTGGGCTAGTTTCTGTTGGAATGGGTTATTCATCAGACAATAAAAGAGTGCCAAAGGCTATATGTTTAAATACAGACAGGTAGGACATTAATTAGTCCAACTTCCTTAAAACACATTGTAAATAATGTACAGGGGCATTACAATTGTTAATGTAATTAAGGCGATTAATGCAACCCATGTGACCTTGTAATTACAAAGTATCATTTCTTGCATTGTTTAAAGTGTATACAAGCACGAAAAGTAACCTCAGTGACCTTATTATTTGACTTTATTGACAACATTGACAGTGATAACCGAACCCGAACGTTTACTAACTGTAAAAGCCGAACCCGAGGCGCACTTCAATGCTGAAACCCGAGAAATCTCCGGATGACCTCTTTTGGAATGTGAGAAAAATATTTACCACAGTTTTTTAATCACACAGCCTGGTCAAAAGGAATACACAATTGGTTATTGGTCGGCTGAATACGGCATTCTGTTTTGGAGGTTGCATTGGACGGCTTCAGGCTATAAAGGCGTCCACACATTTTCATCATATGCTGCCTCATTAAATATTTTTGTTTCAAATTTCGAAATACAAGGGAGATAAATTTAAGGATTTATTTCTTATTATATAGGCTTCACAATTATATATAGTATAATGGGACTTCTGTTTGTCTTTAAATATTGGTGTCACTTTTGCCTTTTTCCAATCGCAAGGCACTTTGTACCCCTGTGAATGTTTGTTTAACAAACTTGTATGTGAACTTGATACCTGCAATGAAATTAAATTGTATTTGGAGTGAGTGCGTGAGGCGAAATGCAGAAAAATCTGAACAAGTTTGCTCAGTCACTGACAGTGAAAATCTTCAAGACAATTTAAATTCACTAAGTTTTTGGTCAGACACCTGGTACTCAAAATCAAAGAAAAGGAAAAGTACATATATGTACCTTAAAATGGTGTAGAATTCCCTTACCAACAGTTCTATGTATTGACAGCCTGTTGACAGCTTGTTACCAGCCCATTGACAACCTGTTGACAGCCTATTGGCGGCCACTTGGTGAGGCTGCCAACAGCCTGGTGACAGGAAGTTAACATGCTTGTAACATGTGGCTGCCAATAGGCCGAAATTGGAAATCAAATCTTACTATAAAATCTAAGTTTAAAGGCTGCCAACCTATGGCCAGCCACATTATCAAATGAAAGTTATCGCCAGTCTATTAGAGTCTAAACGTGGCTTGCATGCATGCATGCATATATATTTTGCATCATTTGATGTCAGCCTGTTGACAGCTACATTGTCCCTTTAAAGCTTGCCTCAATTAAGCTAAATGCTTTTGTATGTATATTGTTGGCAGCCTGTTGGCGGCCATGTTATCACACGTATGTTGGTGCCAGCTTGTTGACAGCCATGTTCTCATTGTGGTAATGTCGCCAGCCTGTTGGCAGCTAAGCTATCCCTGAGATATATACTGAAAATGCTATGTGTCGCCAGCCTGATGCCAGCCTATTGACAGCCTAATGACAGCCTGTTGACAGCCTATTGAGAGCCTATGGGGAGTCTATTAGTAGCGCTGGTAATAGGCTGCCAATAGTTTGGTAACAGGCTGGCATGAGGCTGGCAATAGGCTGGCATCAGGCTGGCAAGACTTGGATTCTTCAATTTATTTGATCAACTGTTTTGTTTAGTGATAAGCATGTGCATATATTTTGTAACAGCTAGAGCACTTAAGAATTAAGAAATGAAGCTGGCCATTTCTTGTGTTTCACTGTTCAAATCTTTAACCAGTGGTTTTGGGTGATGATGTAAAATACTTAAATGACATTTTCTTAAAACTGACACTCACATACTCGATCTTCTGACCAGAATTATGAGGCATATGTCAACTGCTGGAAGTGAAAAGAATGTTTGAAATGATATAACGTAAGAATCCATACAAAATATATAATATACAGTACTTACAATGTGACAAACGCTGCCTTAGCATTATCATGAATCTATTCAATCATCTTTTGCGTTGAAGATTCAGCTGCAAACATCTACTCACAAAAATTGACAAATAGCACAAAATTATATCCAGCATGGCGGCCATTTGTCCTCCTAACAGAACAAAGTATGCTTGGAAGTCAGTTACCACTTCCTTTTAATTGTATTCTTTGAGTTTTCAAACTCCAAGTGGCACTAGCTACTTACCAGCCACATTTTTCTTTAATTTTTGTAAGTTCACATGTCGCCTGCCAGTTTGCAGCTAGCGTTCAAAATATTTTTTATGTCGCCAGCTAATTGACAGCCTGTTGCCAGTTTATTGGCACACCATACTTTTGCATACAAGAGTGCGCCAGCCTGTTGACAGTCACTAAACTATGTTGCCACCCAGTTATCAGTCATCAAAACAGGTTCGAAGAGGGGTTGCCAGCCTGTTGACAGCCTGTTGGCAGCCAGTTAGTTTCGGTAAGGCTAAAGTCAAGTAAAACCGCAGAAAGACATGGGAGTGTAAACAACTGATAATCTTTTACATTCACCCAACACAAAAAGTTGTTAGCAAAGCTAACCAGAGATTGGGGTTGATAAAAAGATGCTTTACAGGACTTGATAATAAAGTTGATACACTGTATAAGAGTTTAGTGAGACCAGTGCTGGAATACGGGGCTAAGGTTTGGAACCCCTGGAATAAAAAGGTATAGCTCTTCTTGAGTCAGTACCGAGACATTGCCTGAATCTTTCTTCTAAAAAAATGCATTTAGAAACTCTTGAGGATCGTAGAAATTTCAGTGACAAAATGTTACATGGTCTATGTCAAAATGGTCCAGACAGATATTTTACCCACCCAAATCGGACTTCACGTGGTTACTCTTGTAAGTTGGCAAAGAAGCATGCAATGACTGACACCTTTATTTTTTTTCCAACAGAGTAGACTTAGTTGATAAATGGAATGGTCTGTCACAAGAGGTGGTGTCAGCTCCGTCTTTGTCTATTTGTAAACATAAATTGAGATCCCTGCTTAATAGCAAAGAGGATAAATCAACAAAGCAAACCTAGTGAAACCACGTTAGCTAATAGATATACAAAAAATCAAAAGGTAAGCAAAAGAAAGTGAAACCGCAGACGATTGCGGTCCGACCTGATACCTGTTCGAGATTTTGAAGTTAAACCCATTGTCTGTTCAAAGGGTTTTTTCTATAACTATCTTGCATGCATATTTGGTTCACTTTGCCATCACGTGTGCTACACGGGTATTTTAAAATCGCGATAGGAAGTACGAATAATCACACTGAAAGGATGCTACCATGCCTGAGCTTCGATATCCGCCATGTTTGTAACTTTCGGTCACACGAGGTCAAGTTAGGGTGTCACGCCCACTTTTGTCCTCAATCCAGCCCAACTCCGTGTATCATGCTGAATGTGTGCAGCATTCTGCTTTTTCACAAGTTTTTTCTTTCCTTCTTCTTTACACCCAAATCTCGTCCAGAGTTTTTATCTGACACTGTTATACCAATACGCCATAAAGCACAACAATTGATCCACCAATGAAATTGTGCACCCGGTTTTGAATAGTCAACATGTTTGAAAAGTATGCAAAATATGGACCGCAATCAAATTGTTCAAACTTCCGTATCTCCAAAGCTATTATAGTTAGATGTGCCATTTCAAGTTCACTTCATTTGTTTGTGTTGTAGAAGCATCCAACCAACTACAAACAAAAGGTATGTAATTTTGTTTTATGCTAAATGGGGAAATGGAACAGTTTAAATGTTAAATATCTTTAAAGCTACTATAGTATAGCTAGAGTAGAGGTATGCCTACCCAGTCCACTTTTCATGCATTGGTTTGAATTTCAATTTATGTTTATTAGGGACATTCCAAAAAATTAAATCTTGAATATCAATCAGAATGTTGAATATCTTTGAAGCTTATATATTAGAGGTGGAGGTGCCATTTCAACTTTATTTCACGGGCTTGTGCTGAAGTCCCATCTAATGAATCACAAACAAAAGTGGTATTTTTTTAATTTCTGCTAAGAAGGGACAATCAAACAATGAAAATGTTGAATTTTATCAAACTATCAAGGTCACACCAATTTCAATCCATAAGTTCATGCCGTAGGTGCATCCAATAAGTTACAAGCAAAAGTTGTAAATTTTTTTATTTATGTCGATTCAGACAGTACTACGGCAATTTAAACACTGACCACCTTCAAACTATTTTAGTCAGAGAGCCATCCAAGGCCGATTCTTTTGTGTTCTGGTGCAGGTAGAGCATATGGACATGAAGTCAAAAACACTGGATTATAATTCAAGCAAGCTTTGAAGGTATATGCTAGACAGAGTTGAATAGTTCTCTCTCTCTCTCTCTCTCTCTCTCTCTCTCTCTCTCTCTCTCTCTCTCTCTCTCTCTCTCTCTTAAATTTTGCCCGGTTGAGTTCTGCATGTATCACTCTTCAAAAAAACCCACAATATTTACGAAAATATATCTTATGGTGAAATTCTGTGTATTGAATGGTCAAGATATTCAAAATTATGTCAATTAAGGGCGATTGAATTCTAGCCCTTTGTATCTCCCTAAATATTATAAATAATGGATAACGACCACATGGATATAAAATTCGACAGTGCTCAGCTCCTGCTGAGGGTGATAAAATGCTTGCAGTCCAAATGGAACAGCATCTTGCATGCGAGTACCATGTATTAAAATATGTTATAATAGTTGGGTCATTTATTAGCTGCAATATTGCCTTGCTTCGTCGCATTCGCAACTTTCTAACCACTGACGTTCAAAAAAAACGTTCCATAAAGGTTTGATCTAACCCTACATCAACAATTGTAATCAATTATGGAGACATTTTCTCTCTGTGAAAACTCATTGAAACCTCCCAGAAACTAGACTTGCTCTTAATTTTTGGGGTGTTGGAATGACTCCTTCTGCAACACCATTTAAGTAATGCAATTATATGCCAATCCATCAACGGGCCGAAAACAGAACTGTTTGTGCAGTTTACAGGGCTTTACATAATTTAGCACTCAGTTATTTCTGTCATATGTTTTGGGGATTATCTAAACTTTCAACCAGGTCGACAAGACTCAGCTGCACAAACAATATACTTTTTTTACCTAGAACATGTCTAACATCCATCATAAATTCCTTGAACACAAGGTATAAGAGTGTATACAATTTTAATGAACTGAGTCAAGAGCCTCGTGATACTACAACTAAACATGCTGAAAGAGAATATTTAGGACCACGGATGACTGACTCCATATACTTGGAGCCAGTAACAGAAGGTGAAATATCCTTATTGCTGGGTAAAATCAAGGTATATAAATCATGTGGCTATGATTTAATCCATCCGCGATTATTGAAAGATGCAAAACAATATATTCAAGAACCATTAACTCACATTATTAACTTATCTATTGTTCAGGGATATGTCCCGATAAACTGAAAATAGCTCGTGTTGCACCCATTTTTAAAGGAGGAGATTCAAAGATTATGGGCAATTATCGACCAATGTCTATTCTTCCCACTATTTCATAAATTTTCGAACGCTGTACTGCAAATAGATTATTAAAGTTTTTAAATAAGATTTTTTTTTTATAATTTACAATTTGGTTTTAGGAAACATTTAGGTATAAAGTTAGCAATTTGTGAATTTTTTAGTTTTTTTCAGCAACAGTTGGAAAAAGTAAAATTTGTTTGGGAATATTTATTGATGTAAAAAAGCTTTTGATACCGTTAATCATAGTATTTTGCTTGAAAAATTAGAACATAATGGTATAAGAGGATTATCGTTGGAATGGGTAAAAAGTTATTAACTGGATAGAAGACAGTTTATACAGATAGGATCTAGCAAGTCGGTGTTGAAAACAGTTCAGTGTGGTGTTCCACAAGGATCTACTTTATGTCCTTTAATGTTCCTTGTATATATTAATGATTTATAAAATTGTCTCACACATGGAATTTCACGATAATTTGCTGACGATACTAACATTCTTTACAGTGGTAAACATATTGATACATTAAAACTTAATGCAGAAGTGGATTTGCTTAAGCTAATAGATTGGTTCCATGTTAATAAACTAGCATTAAATGTAAATTAGTCAAATTGTATTATAATACGCTCTA
The DNA here is from genome assembly GCA_964020975.1 of Hermodice carunculata. NCBI lineage: Eukaryota > Metazoa > Annelida > Polychaeta > Eunicida > Amphinomidae > Hermodice > Hermodice carunculata. Next base: position 690,937 of record CAXHWN010002459.1, on the reverse strand, counting down.
AAAACAAGAAAATACCAGCTGATTGTAATATTATGGTAGGAGCAAAAACCTTGACTTTACTGGACAATATTAAATATTTAGGTGTTTATATTGACCAGCAGTTTACATGGAAATCGCATTTTAAGTCTGTTTGTAAAAAAAAAATAGCTCCTATTATAGGCATTCTTTCAAAAGTTAGACACTTACTTACCTCTTCTATCTTACGTCAGCTGTATTATGCCCTTATTCAGCCACATATTTTGTATTGTATTGAAGCTTATGGATCAACATATAAAACTCATGTCGAACCACTTTAATATTACAAAAACGAGCCATAGGAATTATTACCTTTTCACATCCCCAACGTCACACAGAAAATTTATTTAAGTACATCAAAATTCTTCCCTTTTACAAATTATATCTTTTAACTATATGCTTGGTAGTCAGCAATGAATTGAGTGGTACATCCTCCATAGAATTTGGTTTTCAAAATTGTTTTTTGACACATAGTTATAACACACGAAATCGAAGCATCTTATCTCGATCCCAACGTAAAACAAATTACTTTTGCCGAAATGTACTCCATACCGGTCCACAATTATATAATTGAGTGCCTTATGAAATTAAGAATGCATTTTCTGTCTTTTCCTTTAAGAATAAACTCAAGTACTGGCTATTTGATGAAAATATTGATGTTTATGTGCACATATATCCCCATAGCACACAAGAACAGAACACAGATTAGTTAAAGTCTACTTCTTCCTGTCTTCGTTAAGAGTTTTACTTTACTTCACACTGTTTTTGTACTACAGAGAAATTGTTATAATTCATATACTTAATTTATGTCAACTTAAAACTTGTTTGATTATTATTATGTTTCTTATGTGTAATGTAATTTAATCTTTATTAACAAAGTTTAGGCACATGTATCCCAACACATATTTTATTTTCAGTTGTTGGATGGCGGTACAAGGTTCTAGCCATCCTCACACCTATTTTTTGTTGTATCGATAATTTGTACAAAACTTTTGTTATGGAAATAAACTATTGAATTGAATTGAAAAAGAGCACCCTACAATACATGTTCTTTTACATAGTTTACCCCCGTTTAACCTTGATCAAGTGACTTAGAAATTCTATGTATAGTTTATATTATGCATATTCCACACTTTAAGTTTCCAACAAGTGACTTTTAATTTATTAATGTCTTTTTATCACATTTGTGGTTTTTACTCGTACATGTGTATAATGTGACGTAAGGAGGATACCCGTTTGCCAAATATGTCTGACATTCGTCAAAAAAGTCTTTTACTTGCTTAGACACCTATGCTTGTATGTATGTATGTTTGTATGTATGTATCTGTCTATCTATCTATCTATCTATCTATCTATCTATCTATCTATCTATCTATCTATCTATTCATCCATCCATCTAGCCCAATATCGGAGGAAACATAAAGCAGACCAGATGGGCAATTACGGATAGTTATTGATCGATTTGCCTGGGACAGTGGTTATTCCGCTTAATCTTCGGAGATCCTTTATTTAGCTTCAGTTGACAGTTCCAGATGCCGTTTATGCATGCACCGAATTACATTACCATAGTGTTTTCAGTGCCGCGCTCTCTACGAACTATTCAATGGCAACATAACTGCGCATAATTTCATTGCTGATATCCAGATGGGGACCAGTTAATAACATGAATATCCTGTATGTACAGGCGGATCGCTGCTTGAATCACAATGTCCCACTTCATGTGATACAGCAATATATAATCGAATTCATTTGTAAGACTTACTGATTCTACCAGGAAATGATAAAGGCAAAAAAAAAAAAAAAAAAAAAAATCCCCCCCCCCCCATACACAGGGCTTTACCACTCGTACACTGATGGGGATACGGGTATTGATTTTTCAAATTGCACAGTCAGACAGACACGGACAGACACACAGACAAAGACATAGACAGACCCAAACATGAAGCTAGGGATATGTTTGAGTGATCGAATTTTTATCTTGTAATTATGAGATAGTGCATTACTGGTTACCCAATGTTTATATTTATTTCATAATTACGTGATACACAACGAACATACGGTTGTCATTCACCAGCCTCTGTATGTTTCAGTTGTAGGGAAGGCAGAAAATCGAGACACGGAAATCTGGATGAGCCAGCCATCATGTTATAGAATATGATAGCCTGGCTGTCTTTCTGCGATGGCGTAACAATTTAGTATATATCAGGTACATCAAACACGGAGTGTTCAGAGGTGATCGAAGCTCAAAGTAAGGTACATAATCACTTTGCTGTCATCTTGCATACTTTCTATAGATTGTACCGACTGATGTACCGTGAATAGACCAATAGCATACGAGGATTTAGGAATTAAGTATGGCATGGCATTGATTGTTGCCAATATATCACAAAAGAGGTGGTGAAATCGAAGTCAGATCGCGCCCCGAAAGGTGAGCGATCTGAAGGAGTCTCACCGCTTCCTTAGTGATACACTGGCAACAATCAATGCCACGCAATACCTATGTCCTATTATAATATGGTTTCCACTAGAAAATCTCCCACATTGACGCCAAAAAGGGTTTCACTATTTCCATTCGTTATCTTGCTTACGTATTCCCTCCTCTACATAGTTTACTGTTTTGGATGTGTGCGAGGCCCCATTGGGAAGGGAGTGGGGGTGGGTGGAGGCGTAGGTGTGAAGATTGTACCGCTGTTAGTTACCAACTTCCAGATAGGCCTAGGCTCAAAATATTGATCTTAAAAAACAGAGACCCAAGTGAATAATAATTGTGTCTAAGTCTACATTTGGCAATTTTGCACATGTTTTTGGAACCTTTTTTGAAACGTGAAAAAACTCATAGGCCACCCCCAGATGAACGATGTGAAGCATATGTGATAAACTGATTGAGGCCATGTGACAAATCAATATATCACGGTTATAAGTGAACGACGATGGCAAAGCAGGCGAATTTGTCTTGCGTCGGTCGCTTTTGGAAGTAATACGTGATTTTAATTCCTTAACACAAGGCCTTTTGTTCCCATGATGCATGTTTGTGATACTGAGCAACCCATGCCATTTGAGGGCAGGTGGGTCAGCAAAGCCAATTACATTACATTGAACCTGAAAGTTTTATCCTGCAGATGAGGACGATTTTTGGAATTATCATCTTCTAATATGCCGGTACCTGATGTACATATCATGACCTTTCAAATACACCTAGGGGTGATTAAATGAAAGTTTGGTGCTTATTTGGCAACATATATAGAGGTTTTATGTATATCTACTAATTCTTCATGTTAATCTATGGAGAAAAGGTTATGGTCATGGGAAGTGACCACAAAATGTCGGCGGTCAGTCATGAACATGATTGGCAGCACCACCTTCAGGCGAATTTAGAACTAAACCAAATATAGACTATTACAGCAGTACTTAGCAAAGTTCATTTTGGGTGTGGAGCCGGAAGAAATGGATGCAGTGGCATGGTAGGCATATAACTACTCTCTGACAGTGGCATAGTGTCTTGACACTGGCTCAGTGTCAGTAGTTGCGGTCATCTGGAGGATTATTTGCCAAATGTATCTAGGAATACACTTGCATAGACTTGTCATTACATGTGTGAGGGTCGTTGCGATAATACTTGTAGATAAATGGCCTAAAAAGGTTTTTAACTTTGCTACATTTGGTTGGCGCAGCATTGTCGGCAAGTGCAGACAGAGAGTACACATGTACTTAAATTACCACGCCATCTATTATCAACCATAGCAAATACCATAGGAACACACAAACCAAAGATTATTTTATTAAATAAACTTAACAAGCATAAATGCACGTACTTTGTTAATGATGGTGAAATAAAAATCCATGGATCATATGGGGTGGTAATTCAGTGGGGGTAAGTACAACAAAAAGAAGGGTCATTGTGATAGATCAGATGTAATATCGTGGCAAACAATGCGTTATATCAAAGCAGCCAATTTTTCTCACCGTTTGCTATATTATGATATACAATAGTTAACACAAGAGTAATTTTAACCAATATTAAGGCACATTTCGTTAATTTGCGAAACGCATAGACATTTGTTTAAAAATGGGTCTGAACTTCCTTGAGTTTATCAGCAGAGGCACCTCCCTGTGTAGCCTGGGTTCAATGATTATTGCGAAAATATTACGAACATCCAACCTTGCATATTAACCCAGTATCGCAAAAAAATCTGAAAGGTGCAAGACAGTCGCCGTAGGTTATTGGAATATTTTTGCATTGTTTTCGGGAAAGACTTCATGAGGTGGATGGTCTTTCGAATGGACCTAAGTGGTAAAAAGCTAAAATAACAATTTTGCACTAGAGTCAAAAACATAGGTCTGATGATATTTGAATATTACTTCTGCACAAGGGAGAAGGTAATCTGGATAAAGTGACAAAGACTTCATGAGGTGGATGGTCTTTCGAATGGACCTAAGTGGTAAAAAGCTAAAATAACAATTTTGCACTAGAGTCAAAAACATAGGTCTGATGATATTTGAATATTACTTCTGCACAAGGGAGAAGGTAATCTGGATAAAGTGACAAAGACTTCATGAGGTGGATGGTCTTTCGAATGGACCTAAGTGGTAAAAAGCTAAAATAACAATTTTGCACTAGAGTCAAAAACATAGGTCTGATGATATTTGAATATTACTTCTGCACAAGGGAGAAGGTAATCTGGATAAAGTGACAAAGACTTCATGAGGTGGATGGTCTTTCGAATGGACCTAAGTGGTAAAAAGCTAAAATAACAATTTTGCACTAGAGTCAAAAACATAGGTCTGATGATATTTGAATATTACTTCTGCACAAGGGAGAAGGTAATCTGGATACCGTTGACCAAATTTTTTTCCTACCAGCTAACGAGACAATCTATGAGTTAAACAGCACAATATTTCCCACGAATGATACGTCAAGTGTTCGGGTGATGGAAAAACTGATCCCTAAGTGACAACGCAGCTAATCCGAAAAGCACATTGGTTTAATTTGCAGAACTACAAATTTGCTTTGGGATACTTCAACTGTTTAGGAGACAACTGCAGCCAAATATGAAATAGGAACGGTCTGTGATGTGAGCAATAGGTTCTATTCAACGTATCAAATGTTCAAAATAGCAAAGGAACTGTACTATGAACGAGTGAACGTATGCAAAATGAGTTCCGAGTTTATTTCATTATAGTGCTGAACACAATATTATTGAATGAGCTCACAATTGTTGTAGTTTATGCACAATAAGTTTAATAGACGATAACTTTAATCTACGCAGCTAGATTTAGCATGGTAAGTTTGGTGTTCCTATAGACAGCAAGTTAAACATGTTCATATTTTTACGGAACAGTACTAGAAAACATCGGGACAGTCCTGACAGAATGAAGTGGCCCTTGTAAGGCAAAGCTAGACTTTCACTAACGTCTGTTTAAATGAGCTTGATAAGGGGGATTTTGGTTGGCACAGCCACTTGTGTGACGTGACCTTTCAAAGTGGGGCACTAAACCTACACACGTTTTTGGTGAAATTACACACTCATGCTAGCAGTATTACCATGTTTTATAAGACTATGTTGCCCATCAAGAAACAACACAATTGTACTTGTTGCAGATATGAAAAGTTGGGGAGACGTGAAGTCTGCGAGAGATTTTGTTACGTTGCGTATACTGGCTTCATGTCCCATGTACTTGCAATTGGGCAGCGTATAAGGATAATCCGTTGAAGTATGAACATTTATTACAGGTTACTCTTTCTTCAAAAGCTTTACTTTGGACGTGTAACAAGATTTATGAATTTCTAAATAAATGGAAGATTCTTCTACAAGCTCTTTGTGGCCACTGTTTGCTCTATATCTCACATTTTATTTTTTTTCTACAGAGTGATTTCCAGTCGTCCTCGTCCTAATGTTCACGTTGTACATATACTATATTCAAAATATGTTTATGTGAAAAGTAAGTCCATTATGTGGCTTAACATGGGTTTATAGAAATGATTTCGAATAACACCAAACGAGTTTTTGATTTCAGCTTTATTCAAAGTGCAACCGCACAGAATATAAGTGTTAGCTTAGCATTATAATATCCCACTTTCTTGCTTGTTTGGTCTCATGTCTACATGTACAGTACCTAAAAACATTGTAAACTGGAAAGTTATACTAAAAAGTAGCTTTAACAGGAGTTTGCAAAAATAAATTCAGTATAACACCGAAATGGTTTTAATTGCAGATTTATTCAAACAACAGCCGAACATAACATATAACGAAACTTTAATATAATAACATCCCACTTGTTGTTTTGTTGGGTAGCATGTCTATTTATACATTATGCTATGCCATTTTGATGGCGCAACAAACAGCAGATTTTGATAAATTTTGTTGATTCTATTAGGGATTCATCCAGTGCTGTACCTTTTTTCCAAACTGCAAAATAACACGTTTAAATCAGGCACGGATATATGCCTACACGCAATATGGATATGTGTTTTTTCCTCTTTATGGTCGAAAGTAAATCCTCTCCCGAGTCCTTCAATTCTGCACTCAGGGTGTGCGATATATCGAAAGGGGTTTGGATTAGCTGGGAATAATGTGTGCTACCAACAGACCGTGACACAGTAATCACTTCCCCTGTACCTATCGCAGACACTCTTATTTTTACATGGTAACAGTGAAACTCTGTTGTAATCTGTCTCTTAGTGCCCCTTCAGGATGCATCTGTCAGAACACAGAAGTACGAAATATGAACGAAATATTTAGGACGTAGTTAATGAATGCTCTATTCAATATATAAAAAGAAAGATGTTTTTAACCCGGTCACCTGATGTAGCTGCTATATCATATAAGCTGTTAAAATGTATACAAAGGGACAGCATATTATAGACTGATATATCTCACAAGTACAGCACTGTATAAGTTACGATCTGAACGTTAGCTAAATAGAGTGCAGTGTGTTGTGCATCATATGTGTGGTTGTGCTACGCTTGGCATTGCTAATGGACCATAACAAGTACTGATCGAAGTTCTAAAGAATTTTGTCGTAATTTTTCTTTCAGTTGAGTTGTTATGCCATAATGAAGACTTCATGGTTTCAAGTTAGGGGTACGTAACTGAGCATGTATGCTATAATTACAACCGCTTTCTTATTGGCAATTGCCGTGTACAAAACCTGTGATTATCGTGTTACTTCTATTTTGGTTATAATGGTCATATTGTGTCGTTGGGTAAACTTAAGACCTTTCTCAATGGAAAATCACAGCAGACCATTCTGTGTATATGTATATATATATATATATATATATATATATATATATATATATATATATATGAACAATCGTCCGTATGTAAATATAAATCTTGTGAATGCTAGGATGTGAACAGGTCATGCATAAGCACAAGGTATCAATTGGTCGATATTAGTGTGCTTTGTAATACTTACTTTACATGCCTGTCAACTACGTTAGTCAGATTGTTCATGGTGCTAAACACCTTTTTTAAAAACTTTCTCATCGAGTAAACTATTTTGCTTGCTTCATAATTTAGTTCAGTTGAAGGTACTGGTATAGTTGTAAGTAGCAAACAAGCAAACAATAAAAAAAACAACAAAAAACAAAACAAAACCCGCACACTTTTCGGCAGACGGCGTTCTATGTCCAGGCCAAAGCATGTTTCAATGTTATTTGTTTTGCAATTGATCCACTAAAGCATGTCACTCGGGACATCTGCTGTATCTATTTTGATGTTTTACGATCTGTGTAATGTACGAGACCCAGATGACCAAGGATTTTTCTGTCTTTAAAGATCACAACTTCGATGAGAAATATTGCCCTCTTTGTGGCGGCAGTGGAAGCAAAATATAACAGTTTATAAAAGTACAGTTATAACTGGCACTCATTTTATAAAACAAAAGTATCTTCAAGTAAAATTGGTCTTTTTCAATAACAAGGCCATTTTATTTGCTATGCTAATGTATTTATCACGGATCCACATTCTTGGGTTCCACTTCTGATCAATGTATACCTTTGTGTTGACCCTCTTAGAAATTTATACTTCATACTTCCAACCATTAACGCGCGGAAATGATTATGCCGCAAAAAATTACCCAAACGTGATTCCACAAAGGTGGTTTAAGCAAAACCTGATGCCAAGTTAAGAGGATAATGATATCATTTTGTCGACGATAATAGATGGTCAGATATCGGTCACTCGATGAGTAGATTTCCGTATCCATATGCTAGTAATAATTTCTGCACATTAATGTGAGTCTCAACAATTTAATTTGTCAAAACGTTATCAATGAACAGTTAACCTGGCACTGAATCTGATCCCGGTTAACAGCTTTGCTGGATGGGCTTTGGGCACAATGTCCCTAAAGCGTGCCAAGGAAAGCTGTTGATTGGGTCAAAACGTGGCACTGAAAGGGTTAAATGATCGCAAAAACGCTCGTGAGCTTTACTTTTATCACCATCTTTACGACATTTTCCAATATATGTTCACTTAAAATGCATACACTTTACAACCAAAAGCTTTTTTTAACATCCCGTTCTCATAAAAATCAGAGTCCAAAACAGTAGTCTGTGCATAGCTGATAGCCAGTTACTCCCCACGCAGAAATGAATAGTAGTCCACAGTGCTGAAAATAAGTTTGATAGTTATAAACGATTACCCTAAATGTACGACTAAAGTACATACAAAAATGCCTGCGCATTAACAGACAACACAACTACAGTCATCCACAGCAAATCACAACCTCACCAAAATTAAATCAGTATGTGTAATTTATTGCAATTGCAATAAAAAGACGGACTGTTTACGTTGGAGAAAATGCCTTCGATTGTTCATGGACAAAAAGCTGACTTGCTACGGCATATCAAAGTAAACAGGGTACAATTAGAGTTTCGTGCTGACTGCTCAAGTTAAGACTCGGTTACCAGTCTCGTGGTTTTACGTTACCAGTGCCTTTATTTACTATTATATTTACGTGCATATAGCTTCCCCTGAGCCATCTGACAATTTTAAAGTTAATATAATTATAGTTATGATTGGATTTCTTTTGTTATTTTTCACAATATACCATCATCAGTGGCATCAGTAGTAGTAGTAGTAGAAGTAGTAGTAGTAGTGTAACATTTGTGAAATTTACCGATGGCGATTCACTCCTGAATCTTACCCCTATGCAATGAGAGAACAAGCGTAAGTATCGTACGAGACAAACACTTCTAACGATGACTACTAAATTTCAAGGTGAATGAAAATTTATTAGCCGTATCAAAACGACCGGCCTTTTTTCAGTCGAAGCCTGCTTGCAGTTCTGTTGTCTGTCTTGATGGCCGACAGGTTAAATGATGCACATTGCATCTAGCTAAGTAAAATCGCGCTGGGCCCGGGGTTCGAATCCAGTGGCAGTCCTGCACTATTTTATCAGTACATATAATGCAGTAAATGGGGAAATTACAATACACATATGTACTAATAGACACGATATATTTTCTTGTCACAAAATAAGAAATGAAGGACATCTGTCATTCTTGTCTGCACACCTTAAAGATTTCTGCTTCTCCGCCGTACCATACGTTAGGTTTTTTTTTTTTATAGAATTGGTATTGGGACTAAACATTCCAACCACGACCTTCAACTCGTTTCATAGGAAACGCAAAGGGTTCTTTGTTCCATGCTGAATACCACATGTATAATTGGGGCAATATGGAAATAATTTCAAAAAGGACGTGTATTTGTCAAGCAGATCTTATTTTGTGGACATAAAGAATACACCAGTATATTCTTAAAAAATGTAATTTTTCTGGTTTAAGTTGACCATGTAAAGGACGAACAGAAAAAAGTGAAAAAAGAGACGTAACTACTGTGTATCCTGGAGTACGTCCGAAGATCAGAAAGGAAGTTTTGAATTACTCCTTTTTAAGTTACTAGACATATTAACTGTTCGCCTCAGGTCACTCATGTCGCTGCTTTTGGGATGATTTATTTACACATGGAAAATAATGATAAAGAATCATTAAACGATGTTGTCGGCGAATCATGCAGAAGTGTGTCTGTGCCTATGTTACTCTTCAAAGCATGAAACCACAAAATTAACCGTTTGTAAACATGATACAGCGCAACATATATAGGGATGGCTTCAATGTACTATGTGGCTCATATTTCATACCTGGGCTGTTTGCTCCCAGTATCAGAGTTTTCTAGGCAGTTATAGGTGTCGTATGTGATGCCCTTTGCACAAGGACATCGACTGAATTAAAATGCTGTAATTATTCTTCAACTAATAATATAGTCTCACGAGTGTATCTGCCTGGTTCACATTTTGATAATAGATATGAGTATATCTCAACTCTAATGTACCCAATACATATCTGAAGGTTATATTTGTGATTGTTAATGAAGGCCAACGTTACTCAATATGCCAAACCTTCCACAATTTGCTAAATACGAGACATGTGCCTGTTTGGTTAAGATTAATCTTAAGTGTAGGTTTGTCACCCTGGCTATTAATCATTTGGCGTGCTCAGTTGCGGTAGTTTAATCAGACATAAAATATGATACTTGCAAGTAAATACAAACTAAACACCTTGGCAAAACAAATATCAAAGTGAAGTTTCAAGACACATGCATGAACTTTGCCAAGGCTCTGAGTTTTCAAAATTACCTCAAAAGCATGGTTGCGAAGAACATTAAATATTGTACATATTTATCATTCATCTATTTTAGGGCATATCTATTAAGTGTCGAGTCTTAACTGAGATGTTAAATTGTCCACTCTTATGGTCTGTATAAGTATGAACATGCTGGTACTTGAACGAAAGGTCAGGTAATTAAGTATATTAGATTGCAGCTGTTATGTTAATTCAAAGCACATCGTCTTTTCTCGATATTGGCAATAAAAAAGATAACAAACATGTCTGTGTGCCAACACATGCGGGCTGTGGCTTCCAATCAGGTTCCTGTGAAACTACATGTCTTTACCCTTCTCTGAATGGCAATAGGTAGGGATGCTATTTTGCGTTCTGTCAACAAACCTGCATGCTACTGACCACTTACATTGACCAAAAAGTCATAGGATTTTCAAATTTTCTTATTCAGGACATTTCAAATTCAATTATTAAATTACCACCAAAACTATAATTAAGATGTAATTTTAACATCTCTGTATATGGTATTAGCAAGAAAACATCTATAAGATACTTTGAAACATCTATCAGATTCGGTACAAAATTCAGTCAGTTCAAAATATGTAAATTATGATTATTTCGCCTTTGATATTCTTTAATCCTAACATACATATATATATATATATATATATATATATATATATATATATATATATATACATATATATATATATACATATATATATATATATGTGTGTGTGTGTGTCTGTGTATATTTATTTAAATATATATGTATGAAAATACCGTAAAACACATATTTTATACTCATTACGAAGTGCCACATTATATTGGGGGGCTAAGCAAAGCCATGTGACTAACATCAGTGTATCAGAGAAAAATCCCCGTCGGGTACAGTGGGTGCTTTTAAGTACCTGGACAGGGCAGGCAAAAAAATTATATTACACAGTATGGATGTGCCATAATAAATATACCAAGTTACATGTAGTAGTACCGAGTACCGAGTACCGTTGTACTTTTTATAACCATGATTTCCAACTATTAGACAGTGTCATTACCATATCCAAACCGTAGTCCTAACGAAACAAATCCAAGTCAATTCCGACCAAAGGCAATGTTCCTTGGTATGTATAGCTGAAACATATAAATTTATAGTTCGTATTTATCCAAAAGAGACCAAAACGTAAGTGCAAAGGTCCATGGGGGGGGGGGGGGGGGGGAAACCTTATCTAGTTTTCACATGACAGAATGCAAAAAGTTTTGTTTGAAATTGTAGGCCTATTTCAGTAAATTGGCTTGAACAGTTGCATCATTCATGCACATACAGGACTTTACAATTTATGAAAATGGACCAAAATTTGCATCACATCAGAGAATTTGTAAGCGGAGGTTCTTAACTTGTTGAAAATGTCTATAAAATTCAGTATTTAAAAAGGTACTACTTGCAACCACCATCTCCACAATGATCATCATCCATATAAGTCCACAAAGTGACACCAACACCAACATCAATCCATCAGAAAAGCCCTCTAGGCCTAAAATGACCATCAATAAGAATCTAAACAACATGATTATATAATTCGATGTATTTTAGGCATGTAGTTAAAGACATGATGTTGTTTTAAAGGAGATAAACTAAGAGTATTTCAAAAAGAAAAGTGTTTGAATTTCCAAATATAGTAAGTACATTGGTTCAAATGTTAAACATCAGCCAGAAGCAAGTGACATTAGGCCTCAAATCATTAAAAAGTAGTCAAAAATGCATTACAATAGTCAAAATTTGTAAGGATAGCAGTCACATTTCAAGCTGGTTTCCAGAAGTATTTTTGAAAGGACATTTAGAAGTTCAAGAAAGCATATAATCCCACAGATCATCTAATAAGTCAATTATTAGGGTAATAATTTAGAATTCCAAAAATGTAGTATGCCATTGTTAGTCATCTGTAAGTCAGCCAAGCATAATGTACATCTAATATCCAACCATCGACGTTAGAATCAACCATCGATATCAAAGACATATCAAAATAAACAAACCATCATTTAAAACAACCCCATCTAATTGGTAATCAATAGCGAACAAACTCGCATGTACACAGACTGTATTTGACACTGCATAATTGATGGGGTGTATATATAAATTTCAGTCCCCAGTGTAATATACTTGTGTGAAGGTTCTGAAGATTTGCTTTATCAATGATTGTCATAGTGTATATGTTGCTCATTGTACACAGGTTTTAAAGATATTAATTGTAGTTTCCCTAGTTCAAGCCAAAATGTAAAGTTTTTCAACATAGGGTATGCTATAATTCACACGATTGTCTACGTTACTTACCAGTACACAAAGGACGTAGTGATGGTCTCCAGCAAGCAGCAGGTAATGTGGGATAAATGGCTACTCACTCTGTATACTGTAGGATTAATTTTAGAAAAAGTCAGGATCGCAGCCAAAGTCACTCATTTATGTTTAATTGGAAAAAAAACCTGTTTGTCACTGATATGCCAGGTATTATGATGATGTTAATAGGTATGATTCTAGGGAGCTCAAGAAGTGTTACACCTGAAAATCAGATGACCTTATTTTACATACTCGAAGGAGGTGTGGTGGGGGCTGCCATGATGAATATCTTTTTTAACTTCAACATCAACCGTTTTAAGGCGAAGTACATTTACAGTGCACATATTACCAGTATCGGCAGATCCTGGGGGCAATGCAGAAAAATGAAAGTCAAACGTTTGTTTTAATACCCCATACTACAAACATATCACATATTAGCCCCCCCCCCCCCCCAAAAAAAAAAAAAAAAATCAAATGACACATTTATTTTGACCACACTGGATATGACTAAATGGTTTTTCCTATCAATTATCAGGATCTTCTTCTGCATGAGGTCAAAAACATGGTCATAAATTTTCCACTAGCTATATTTATCTGTATGTCAGCAAGTAGACTTATATAACACTTTTGTTATATGCTGCTTGTATCATAGTTTTCATATTCTTCCTGCATGATGCTTAAATTTCCTCCTTTCACTAGCATGAACAAAACGTGCTTTGTACACTAGCATTGGCTTTGTTTTCAATAGAAAATGCACATCATGAATGTGGGTGTACTGCGGACTGAAAGCTCGATGCCCATATTCATAAGGAAGGCCATGCACTTGGCCTGGATACATCACTCAATGAAGAGTATTTCCTCAATATTTCAAGCAACAATATAAAAATATTTTTCTCTCATGTGGCTTATACGCCAGCGATACCTAGTGCCGAAGTCATGCTGCTAAGTCAGACTAAGTGTGGGTAGCATATGAAGTTGAATTAATTGTTGCCTTCACATTGGCCAGTGTAAGTCTGTGTCCAGGTCACGCAAAATAGTAGGTGTTATAAAAGACCATCAAAATGGGAAGCCTATACTGCTAGCTGTCATTTCATTGGCCTGCCTGTGAAACAGTGCATATTTGATGCACTGCTTCTGCTTGAACAGATATAATTTAAGGGAGTCATTATGTAGATGAACTTAATATTATTCAATTTACTATTTGTCCACAGTACCCTGCTCATGCCACAATGTCCCATTAAACAGAGGTACTGCATTGGCTATGGTAGATTTATCAGCTGCACTTTCATTAGTAAATGGTACTCGGTACCCACATCAACAACAGTTTTTCAGTCTTTGTAATTCTTGTGTGTTGTTTATAATTTTCACCTTCTCCCAAGCATAAAGTCGGATTCTATTAAAATGTGTTGAAACGTACCTTCCCTGAATCGCCACCAGTTATTAACTACATGGATATTATTCCATATGATTATACCAAATTGTTGAACGTAGATAGTAATCAATGAGTACTTGTAAGCTTAATTGTAGACAACAGTGCCCATGCATTTTGGTAGTTTGCTTGCAGGTATACACATTCTACTTCAAACGGGGTGAGAAATGATGAGTATTTATTAGTTCGTTCCCTCTGGTTATGCTCTAGTCTGGTATATTTATTAATTCTTATATATAAATATATATATATATATATATTATATATGCATATACACGAGACGAGAAACACACACATACGTTGCAAGAAAGTAATGTATCGTTACCTCTGCTTATATATATATATATATATATATATATATATATATATATATATATATATATATATATATATATATATATATATACACGAGCTGTGAAACACACACGCCTTGTAGTAAAGTAATGTTTATGAGTGAGCGGAGAGTAATGTATCAATAACCTGCTCCTAAGGCTATAGCTAACTTGTCATTTGATTCTCTTTCATAAACCTTTTGTTTGGTGTGGGCACCTTGGAGAAACTGGAACAATAGTTCTTATATGTTGGTTATTAGCATACAGATACTATCAAAGTTCAAAGTGCACATAGTTTCCTCTGGTTATATATATATATATATATATATATATATATATATATATATATAATTATATATGTATATGTATATATATATATATTTATAATTATATATGTATATGTATATATATATATATATATATATATATATATATATATATATATATACATATATATATATATATATACACGAGCAGTGAAACACACACATGCCTCGAAGGATAGTAATGTCTATGAGCGAGCGGAGAGTAATGTATAAATAAGCTGCTCCTAAAGCGATATAATAGCTTACTTGTCATTTGATTCTTTTTCATAAAACCTTTTGTTTTTTGTGTGGTGACCTGGGTGAAACTGGACCAATAGTTCTTATATGTTGGTTATTGGCATACAGATACTATCAAAGTTCAAAGTGCACATCGTTTCCTCTGGTTATGTATACATGTTTATATATATATATATATATATATATATATATATATATATATATATATATATATATATATATATATATATATATATATACACGAGCTGTGAAACACACGCATGCCTTGTAGTAAAGTAATGTTTATGAGTGAGCGGAGAGTAATGTATCAATAAGCTGCTCCTAAGGCTATAGCTTACTTGTCATTTGATTCTCTTTCATAAAACCTTTTGTTTGGTGTGGGCACCTTGGTGAAACTAGACCAATAGTTCTTATATGTTGGTTATTGACATACAGATACTATCAAAGTTCAAAGTGCGTATCTACCGGAAGGTTTGGGTGTATTTTAGGGTGGATATTTTCGGTCACGTGCGCACAGGTTGTACACGTGGCTGTCTTCTGGTATGTTTTCGCAATTTGACTTTTTCTCTAGAGCCGCTGCATGGATTCTCTTCAAACATACAGAAGTCTACTTTGACCGGGATTTATATCAGATAATCCCCCAGTAGTTGGTGTTTCAATGCTTTTGATTTAAAAAATATCCGTCATGATTAATAAAAGCATGCACATTTCAGCATCATTTTTAGATGGTTAAGAAACGTAGACGCGTGGTATTCATTTTTGGCTGAAGCGTTTGTGCAGATTCTTGAGAGAGTATATCTTGGGCTGTTCTTCAGGTACAATGTATACATACACTGCCACATAATATTTGCGCACACACGTGTGGATATTTGCATGCAAGGTAAGTTTGTTATAAATTTGCCATGGTCGTCTCTTTCGCCCTCATCATCAATTCAAGAAATTGGATGCACTACGTAAAGGCCTCTGAACGCTGCTGGCAGGCAATAGTGTACTGAATGGTTTATAGTGAAAACGCATCGTATCATGACACGAGTGTATCGTTACTGAAGATATGTTTTGTATTGTGACGTGAATGTATCATTATATATCCAACATAAAGACATACGATAACAAGGAGTCACCCGCATAGTTCAATTGAACTAATTTCAGCCCTTTTGTCACACAACTAAGACACTTTATTGCAGCAGTTATTGGGCCAATAGAATCACTGACTAAAATTAACCAGATTAACCCCAATATTCACCAAATCAAAGAATTGTTTCACTGCTCAAAGTTATCGTCGTCTATTTGCTTATACGATTAATCGTCTAGTAGATAATTAATAGGAAAACCAGCAAACGTCGCACAACTGATAGAGTAATTTTTAATTTGACTTTATCCTTTCAAATAACCTCAAGGGAACAGGAAATCGTTATGAATTTTTTGTTGTTTGAGGTTCAGCGTCCCAAGTACAAGAAAATAAATAATGTCATTGGTGGTCATATACATCTCCCCGTATCATTCCCTATGTCACATCCTTGTTTATATTTTATTGTTCATGAACAAACAACAAAATTTGAGTTCAGACAATAGACATTTGTGGGCCACAGTGGGTGGCAGACGTCAACTACCATCACTGTGTTCGGCGTTTCATAAGAAAGATGACTTCTCCAATCACGGGTTTATTATCCCGTTTTGGTAATTATTTACTTTTTCTCCTTACATTTAACAGTAACAGGAATGAAGAAAAGGAACCTGTAGACGTAATTGTCTGTTTGAGAGAAAATTGAATATAAATGGCCACTCACGTTTAGTTTTTTTGTTTCATAACTGCACCCGATCGCATTATGTCTATGAAGCTGTTTTAGTTCCTTATATTGGCCTGTTCGACATATATCCGAATAATGTCCATTGGAAAGTCACGCTCAAAGTTGCCATATAACTCAATGCAAAGCTTTGAATGAATCAACAGATTTTTCTGGCGTGATGTGAGCGCATTGAACGCAGCGCGCATCGAGAAATCTGTTGACCTGGACCATGCTTATGGTCCTGCGATTTGGGCATGCTGGTACTTGAATGTAAAGTCAGTTTATGTGAATCTAATATCGGAATTGTAATTCAGAGCAGAAATCTTATATTGAGTTCACTGGTGACAAATAGATAAAAACGTGGACTGTTCATGTTTGGTTCATAAAAATGGTACAACAACGCAACAAGATTTCGTTGCAGTTTTGTAGATATTTTCCATGCCGTGTCTTGTCATTTCTATGCACATTTAATCATGCTGGATATAATTTGTTATTCAGTGAGCCAATCATGCAGCGAATTAAAATCAGAGACAATTTTTATGCTTGCCTGGTAAGTTGATGGGGTAATCGACAAGTGAAAATATACACAGAAAAACTTGTCTTTTAAAGATTGCGTGGTATCATGAATATGCACACTCTCTGTAGTGCCTGGTATTGTTGGGATGTAAATCAATATTAAAATGGCCAAGATGACTTGTTTTGTAATGCCCTTGCAGTTGAGCATCTGCAATAAACCTCAAGAGAATCTAAAGTGACAGGGTTTTATATTATGTAGCAGTAGGAATCTCGTTAAAAATGAATCCTCAGATTTCACAATCAAGAATTAACTTAATGCAGACATCATCATATTTCTTCTTAGAGACAAGTTTCCTCATATTGCAACTTTACATACGGGTAATCATAGTATTTACTGTAGAAGTGGGCATTATTGAAAAGCGGACACATGTACCACTATTTTATATCCAAACCATAATTTTTCCTATGTGCTCGTACGATAAGCGCATTATGTCCACTAGGTTATAGTTTCTTTTTGAGAGAACCATGGTCACTGCTATCGAAAGGTTGCAACCAGTTAATGAGTGTCTACCTGGGTCGTCTTCCGTGCAGTTCGGCTGGAAATGAACTCCCAAGTATTGCAATTAATCTTGTCCCAAGTGTCCAGAAGTGGTGGGAAATGTTAACCAGTAGGCGGGGCAGCTGTATGATTCCCATTTGCGTAGACATTGTGATGAACAAATTGACCAAGCAGCACAGACGGTAACTGTAATGGCATATGATAAGTGGACACCACGACCATGAGTGGGTTCTGGTGTCAGAGGAATAGGAAGCCACGACGAGCGATGAGTATCATTTTT